>JASDQU010105685.1:284665-307928 GCA_032191745.1 Picea mariana | reverse complement strand
AGTGAAAGATGATGATAAAATGAGAGTCAAAACCCTCAATATATAGTGTATCAATGACCTAATTTTACTTTTTAGGTCATAAAAAGGCCGACAAGGCCATAATACCAAAATAATACTGTTTTTGCATTAAATTGTCAAATTAAAACCCAAATTGAGCTGCAAAGAGAATAAAAGCCTCTTCAAGGGAGGCGCTAGCCCATTCTAGGGCAAATGAGACATCTAGGAGCAAAATGTTAGCCCCCCAGGGGCCTCTCCAGCATGCCACACGTGCCACTGCTGCCCAGTCTGCCTCCAAAAGTGTCCATGAAGTTGGATGACGTCATGGTGAAGATGGGGACATCCTAGGCCTTTCAAGGCTAGCGTTCCACTGAAAAGGGGTCATTCTCCCTAGGTCTAGTCCTGCTGGAGTGTCTCTGGTCGGACGTCCTCTTCCTTTCAGGTGAAAAACCCCTGATTAAGCTTTGTCCTGTCCCTGCCCCTTGATGGGGTCTCAGCATCCATCTGGTGGGCTCTTCAGCCCCATGGACGTCCGAACTGGTCATTTCCCCATGTGTACCGGTCCAAATGGTACCTGTCCATCGGGCATGGTCCTGCACATAAAAAGCTACGCCCGCCATGGGCTCATCAGTCATAGGGATCATAGCAATGTCAATCACATCTCATCATCAATATTATTAAACATATGCATAAAACCCCTACTACATTAATCAATAGCTCAAAGACATTACAAAAAACCTGCAATACAAGATTGGAGAAAAGGTCAAGGCGTCCTATTGGGCTAGTTTCCACAAGAAAAGGAAAGTTTCTAGAAAGATGTCATCCAAGCCATGTAAGTGAGGTGATGTGGTTAGGGGATGTCCAAACATGAGGTGCAGTGAGGGCCAAGGATGCATAAGTGTTACCTGTGGGTGCCTTTGTAGAAGGCGAGCTGTACTTGTCATGGATGCATTTTTTCCATGCCTATTCTTGCCTTTATTCTTTTTATTCTTGTTTTATTCTTTTATTTGTTTTTTTGTTCAAGAACTAACCACGGGACACTGCCTTGGCATGGTGACCAGAGCTGATAGCGTTACCCACAAGTACTTTCACAGAGATGAGAAGGCTGGCTCGTGATGAGACCCCCTTTCTCTTGGCCAAGCAACCAAAGGTCACTGCCCTGGCGTGGTGACCAGATGGTGGCAATGTCATACTGTTAGGTACCCATGGACCTAATAGGCTGGCTCGTGATGAGACCCCCTTTCCTCTGAGTAGGTCTTGTTTTATTATTTTCCGGGTCCCTCTTGTTTGTTGATGAGAGGCTTTTTACTGCCTTCTCGGGGATCCCTGGGCGAAAGCATCTCGAGGTCTTATTTCTAGGCTTTTGTCTTTTACCAACTGCTTTTACCTTCTGGGCCTTTAGCCCCTTCTTCCCACGAGATAAGGTGCAATCCTGTAAATAGGTCAACCCAATGCCCGAACAAGGGGGATTGGATAAATGAGCAGGAGATAAGATGAAATAGTGGTGTTATGATGGGAGCGGACGATGGCTTTTCAGAAATTCTCCCAGTGGCAAACCAAAAGCTATGGGCATAGGCTTGCTAGGGCACCCTGTCAATTCCCCCAAGCATGGTCAAGTGGGCAAATGTAAGATCCAAGCAGTTGTTAGAGATAAAAGGAATCAGATGCATATATTTAAAGGTTTTAATGATCAAAAGTGACACATACCATGATACTTGGACCAATTCCCTCATGGAGCAAGAACCTTCTCTGATATAGGACCAAGTCGATGGTGATGGATGTTGCTGTTGCTGACAAGACAAAGCTGATGAAAGAAGAAAATGATGGGCCCTCCAGGGCCATGCTCACGTCAATCCTGCTCTCGGTACTCCATGTCTAGGACCTGTGGGCCTTGAGACATGATCTCCTAGTTATCCCTAAAAAGTGGGGATAACAAGTTGTTTAGCCGAGACTATCTGTTTGGTGGTGATCTGTGAGGGGGGGATTCTTTACCCTCGTCTTAATATCCTTTAGCCTCCTCAAAGCCCCAGGTCACCGGGGACGTCTTTCCTGGGCCTCACCTCCCTAAAGAGAAATAACCATCCCATTGTGGTGACATTGGGTGGGATAGGTTCCTGTTATGCCAGTTTGGGCCTTCTATCTTATAGCCTTTTCTCCTAGCTACAAACTGTGCATTAACAGTTAGCATTACTAATATTCACACATACTAAATTTCAAATTTCCTTTTAAAAATCCACACCAAACTTTAACCATAAAAAGAAATTAAGAGTAATATATGGCAATTTAGATAATACCTTAGAAGAGTCAGAAAAATACAAGGAATGAGTATTTAGCAGTCTTAAAGAGGCAAAGTGTATATATATCTATAGGGTATAGAAGGACAAAAAGATGCCAGAATAGAGGTTCATCACCCACCCAGTTTCAAGTCTCACTGAGACAACTCATTGTTAAATGCCCAAAAACCCAGTTTTATGACAACAATAATTTCTCAGCATATGAACAAATCTCAGAACTGAAACATAAGGATTCTGAACAACAAGAAATGCAGAAATAAATATTCCAGTAGCAACACAATAACTCAGAAATAAATGCACAATGTTTTTTGGTCAAATTGACCCTGGAAAAACCCACAAGGGCGAAACCAATGAGAGAGGGGCTTTTTATTATTTCAGAGCTCAGAGAAAAATGTCATTTACAGCAGTCATTAATCAACAAATCACACAAACTTATCTCAAGAATGTGCACAACAATCTTTCTCGAAAATAGTGACAAAAATTCTCGAAAGTCGTGCTCTAGAAAATAGAGCTGTACGACCCTTGATTTTCGTGCCTCTTTACTGTACGGAATTTGCCCAGAAATTTGTGCCTCCTCAAAACTGTTGTACGACATCCTTGAAATATGTGCCCACTTTGCCTTAGAAATCAGAAGTACGACCTCCACGATTTTTGTGCCTTTTTTAGTTGTACGGCCTCTCCAAAATCTGTACTGTACGACCCAGGTTTTGCTATACCTTCTTGATTTGCATGTTGTACTTTTGTCTTGGTAAACGTGACCTTACTTGCAACTTTCTCTCTTCCTCTAGCTCAACTCTCTCTTTTCTCTTACTCTCCTCAAAACTCATGAAAATAAGTGAGAAAAATGGTGTGCGCCCTCCTTACCCTAATCGCCTTAATGATGGAATATGAAGAGTCTCTTAATCCAATGGTGGAGATTGAATGAGATGAGTGGTTGAGATTGAAAGTCTATTCACTCACCCTCTTCTCATAATTCATAAAGTCACCTTTTAATTTATATCTCATAAATTAAATGACTAGGGTCCACATTAGACATTTTGCCACCCCTAGGCGCCTAGGTGATGAGAAACACTTGGCTAGGTACTTTTTAATTATTTTAACAAGGATCTTGGTCGGATGTACTCTTGGGATTAGAGGTGTGATGAGATCAGATGAGATCTTCCTCATTCAGGGGATATTGATGAGATTCGATATGATAGACTGCAAGTCCATGGCTATACCTATGATGACAAATCTGAAGAAGTTGAGTGATTCTGCTTCAGATTCAGATTTGGTGGATCTCACGATGTACACACAGTAGATCGGATCCTTGATGTACCTAGTTAATGCTAGGCCAGATATTTGCTTTGCAGTGAGCACCTTGAGCCAGTGTTTGGTTGAAGCCAAGGCAGTTCTAGTGGGTGGCAGCGAAGCATGGTACAGTTGGATATGATTTATTTTAGGCGATGAAGTGAGGCTGCAGAGATATACAAATTCCGATCGAGCAGGGAGTGCAGTAGACAGATTGAGCACCTCAGGATGCTGCTTCAACTTGAAATCAGTTACGATTTCTGGGATAAGCTGGAAGCAGTCTTCTGTAGCACTCAGTACAACAGAGAGGGAGTATGTCACAACCAGTGTTGCAAGTCGTGAAGTGATGCAACTTCAGAAGCTTGTTGCAGGACTTCATCCGAGACATGGTACAAAAGGGAGCAGTGAAGCTCCAATACTTATCCATAGATGAGCAGATTGTAGATATCGTCCTAGAGTGGCCATGCTGATTTGGATGAGGAGGATGATACATAGGATTAGCCATGCTGATTTGGTTAGTGATGAGCGTTGATGTTTCAAGATCGGGCAGACATTCTCCCAAATTGGTCATGCACGGGGCTATGCTAGTGTTGATAGGACCAAGGGAGAATGATTCAATCACTCACGGGGCTCTGCTAGTTTTGAATGGCCCACGTATATTGATGTTCTCCAGGCAATAGCATCGGGCAGACATTCTCCCAGATTGGTCATGCACAGGGCTATGCTAGTGCTGATATGTCCAAAGGAGAATGATTCATTCACTTACGGGGCTCTACTAGTAGTGAATGGCCCATAGCTTCGGGCAGACATTATCCCAGATTGGTGGTGCATAGGGCTATGCTAGTGTTGATATGATCAAGGGTAATGATTCATTCATCCACGGGGCTTTTCTAGTGGTGAGTGGCCGAGGTAATTATCAAGCAGCCATTATCCTAGATTGGTCATGCACGGGGCTATGCTAGTGTTGATATGATCGAGGGTAATGATTCATTCATCCACAGGGCTTTGCTAGTTGTGAATGGCCTAGGTATAGTCCTTCTCCTCTCAAGGAGTAGATTGACTCGCGATGCTATCACATGCATATTCTTGGACGGAATGCGTGTGCAGAGATGGCACATCAACATGGCTCATGAAGACAACCTTTTTGTGACAGAAGAAATCCAAGTATGGAGAATGCCTCCCTATTTGAGAGGGAGTGTTGGAGATTCGAAAGTTCGGGTAGTCATTCTCCACTAGAAAGTACAAGAAGACCCATCTACACCATTACAAAAGCCCCAGAAAGAAGTTTGAGACCTAGGAAGAGAAGTTGGCCCCACAAGAAAATAATAAAGTAATTGAAGACTAAGAAATAAGAAGTCGGCCCCAAACTAGCGCCCAAATTAGTATAAATATAGGACTGGCTCATTTCATTTGGACAGTCAGACAATTCTCCTTTCTGTAGTGCGCAGAAGGTAGTTGTAGTTGCAGTTTTGGCAGTTTCACTATTTCTGGGTTACTGGTTACCTTGGAGAGTGCACCACACTTGGAGAAGCTCTTTCTTGGTTATTCTTGGTCATCTTATTGAGGGGCTAGGTCTTGGTGATGCTAGCCTTGGGGAGGATCTTCTCTGTATGGTATTTTGGCTATTGATGGTGATGTACTCGTAATATCTTGAACTGAATTCTTCTATAGAAAGGTTGCTGGGTTTTCTCCCAAGGTTGGGTTTCCCAAGATAAACTCATGTGTTCTTGTGGCCACTGTGCATGGTTAATATTTCTAGATCTCGTTATTTCCGCTACATTGTTATAGTTGAGATTTTCAGTGTATAGTTATTCTATGATAACTGATGTACTAAGTTGCAGGAAACGGCCCCCTAGGTGTTGTACCAGTACCCAAAACCTACCGAAACGCCGAAACGGGTACGAAACTCCACCGAAACGCCATCGGCCATACCGTACGATGCTTCCTGATTTGGAAACGTCGTACAATACGACCGACGATGTTTCGGTGGAGTTTCGGCATGTATGACAACCGTTTTGCTTGATTTTTTCTTGTTTGCAGGCTTGCCCAAGTGGCGAAGAGGGCTGTGGTTCCCTTCGGTGGAAAAAAATCCCCTCGTTAACCACTAATAAACATTTTAAATCTGTCCAAACATCACCACCATTTCACCCACCCTATTAATTAATGGTAATGTTAAATTCTTAAAAGTGACATTCTCCTTTATCTTTCATTTTCATCCTTTTACTTAAATTTTTAACATTACCATTAATTGTTTCAGGATGTTTGAGAGTGGTTCCAACTTCATTGGACTTCATATGCAGAAAGTAGAATTTTAGGTCCCATTCAAAATTTAGCAGACTTAACGATTTTCAGGATTTCAAGATTGTCAGGATTACAACGTTTCCACTGGATTGTATCATGTGTAAGCTTAGTCATCGCATTCGTGTTCGAATTCAACACTAATGAAATTCGGAAAAAATTCACTTAATAATTTTTTTTGTTGAAGTTCGCCATTAAATTCGAATATTATATATATATATATATATATATATATATATATATATATATATATATATATATATATATATATATATATATATATATATATATATATATATATATATATATATTTTATTTGAGAAATAAACATTAATTACAAAACAAATATTTAATTTCCACATTTTTATAAGTTTATAACATATATTATATAGTTTATATTATATAAATTATAATATATTAAAAAACCTATACAATATATAACTACATAAATTATAATATATTATAGCTTTATTGATAACTTTTTCCCGAACTGCTCCTTAAACTGCTAGAATAGGGTCAACTACGTTTATAATATATTATAGATTTATTGATAACTTTTTCCCGTAGCCACAATATTGTTCCCGTAGCCGCCAATGGCAGTGTGTGCCCGTAGCCGCCAATGGTAGCCACGAATGGAAGCCTGTGCCCGTAGCCTGTGCTCGTAGCCACCAATGGTAGCCGCAGAGCGTAGCCTGTAGCCGCAACCCGTAGCATGTAGCCACCACCCCCACTCGTAGCCGTGAATTTAATGACGAATTTCATCGCATTTATTCGAGACTGCTTTAAGTTCAGTGAATTTCGAACTTGGAGGTTCAAATTCGCCGAACCCGATGACTAAGTGTGTAAGGGTATGTAGCTGGCATTTAATCAAGAGCATCAAGCCCTCTATGTACCTCGATGTCCATCGATTAACTTTTTTGGGGTTGATCCAAGTGTTCTCATGCAAAGCATTGCACCTATATTTTGTGCCACATATCTTTTCATGTTAATATAGACATGGTTTTCTTTCTAAAATGTCATTTATGTGTATCATTATTTTTTCTTGCAAGATAATGTGTTAGTATATATACGACGTTTCCCCCGACGTTTCCCTTGACGTTTCCATTTTTGAAGGGTCGCGTTTCTTGATGTACCCGTTTCAGAAACTTCCAGACTTTTCCCCGTTTCGTGCAACTTAGCTGATGTATGAAAGTGAATCTTGTTATTAATCATAAGGCAATAACTATCAGATCTGAGAATCATTAAAACACTATTTTCGTCATGTTATCGCACAGTTTGTAGCTAGGAGTAAAGGCTATAAGGTAGAAGGCCAAACTGGCCTAATAGGAACCTATCCCACCCAATGTCACCTCGATGGGTAGGTTCTTTCTCTTTAGGGAGGCTAGGTCCAGGGGAGACGTCCCCGGTGACCTGGGGTTTTGAAAGGGCAAAGGATGAAAGGACAAGGACAAGTTCCCCCTTTCACAGATCACCACCAATTAGATAGTCTCGACTAAACAACCAATAATAAAGTATAACCAAAGAAAAGAAAAGCACTTGCTTGAGACAATACAACAAGGAAGCTGATACGTGCAATCTTGGTTAGTACTTCATATATGTTAAAGATTATCTAATATTCAATATGAGCAATTAAAAGTAAATGTTGACGAAGTCAATGTTTACAAAGTAGTAATGGTAGTAATGTCACTTCATCAATAAATACTAGAATGATACAACATTCAATACAACAAACAACCTCTTAACTCAATTAATGCCTTCAACTATCATTCAATTACTCAAAAGACAAAACATTCCTGCAAATAAGATGAAATATTCAATGATGACGTCAACAACTTAGGGTTAGTAGGTTAGTCTAGGCTAGGGTTAGTGTAATTAGGGTTTCAATTCAAAAAAAGTTTGAGAGTGTTTGGATCCAATTCTACTTTTCAACGTTTGAGGCTTGAGACCAGTGCCTTAGGATTAAATGGAGTCAATTATGGAGGACACAAGAGTTGAAGGGGATGAGACTTAAAGGACTAGAGGGATAACTTTTGAAGTGTTGCTAAAGCAAGGCTTCAAAATCGTAACCCTAGGGGAGAGAGGCTCACTCTGGTGTTGCTACAGCAAGGCTTGTGCTCTCTCCTCCTTCCCGGTAGACAAGCTCAAATGAAACACAAAGTCAAGACAAGAGGGTTTAAAGAGGGAGAGTGTTGCTAAGGCAATGCTCTTTCATCAAACCCTAAAAGAAAATGACCCTAGGTGTAGATAACCTAGGCCTGGGACGTCCTCCTCCTCTTGAAGTAAAAAAGGTACGGCTAGCTAAAGGGAAGAAGAAAAAGGAATGTAGCTATGGCTAGGCTCTCTTCTTCTTCTTCAATGGCTAAAAGTTTTTCTATCAGGGGACATGAGACAAGGACCTACTTGTGTGCTTGTCACCTAGGGTTTTTATTCAGCAAATTATAAATACATGTAAGAAATAAGACTACAACCATTCAATCAAGAAGTTTTGCAGAAAAATACTTACAATTCATCAAGAAATAATCATGCAAACCCTAGTTGTAACACCTTCCTTCATGAAAAACACCATAGAATGCCAAAAATCTCTTCCTTCAACAAGTGCGCCTTCCTCAAATCAGCCAATAACCCAAATAGGGCGCAAATTTCAGACCTCACTATGAGTGAGTGAATTTTTATCAAAATGAGAGTCAAAACCCTCATTATACAGTGTATCAATGACCTAATTTTATCTTTTAGGTCATAAAAAAGGCCGACAAGGCCATAATGTCAAAATCAGACTGTTTTTACATTAAATGCTAAGTAAAAAGCCCTAATCAAGTAAAAATGAGAGTAAAATCCCCTTCAAGGGAGGCACTAGCCCTTTCTAGGGAAAATGAGACACCAAGGAGCAAAACGTTAGCCCCCTAGGGGCCTCTCCAACATGCCACACGTGCCACTGCTGCCCAGTCTGCCTCCAAAAGCATCCATGAAGCTGGATGACGTCATGGTGAAGATGGAGACATCCCAAGCCTTCCAAGTTTGGCGATCCACTGAAAAGGGGTCATTCCCCCTAGGTCTAGTCCTGTCGGAGTGCCTCAGATGGAACATCCTCTTCCTTTCCGCTGCAAAAGCCCTGATCTATCTCCATCCTGTCTCTACCTCTTGATGGGGTCTGAACATCCATCTGGCAGGCTCTTCAGCCCCATGGAGGTTCGAACTGGTCATCTCCCCATGTGTACCAGTCCAAATGGTACCTGTTCGTCGGGCATGGTCCTGCACATCAAAAGCTATGCCCTCCATGGGCTCATCCGTCATCGGGATCATAGCAATGTTAATCACATCTCATCATCAATATTACTAAACATATGCATAAAAACCCTAATACATCAGTCAATAGCTCAAAGACATTACAAAAACCTGCAATACAAGGTTGGAGAAAAAGACAAGACGTCCTATTGGGCTAGTGTCCACAAGAAAAGGAAAGTTTCCAGGAAGATTTCATCCAAGCCATGTAAGTGAGGTGATGTGGCTAGGGGATGTCCAGAGATGTGGGTGCAGTGAGGGCCAAGGATGCATAATGTTATCTGTGGGTGCCTTTGTAGAAGGCGAGTTGTACCTGTCATGGATGCATTTTTTTCCAAGTTTGTTCTTGCCTTTATTCTTTTATTTGCTTTTTCTTCATCTTTTTCCTTTTATTCAAGGGCTAACGAGAGGACACTGCCTTGGCATGGTGACCAGAGCTGACATTGTTACCCACAAGTACTTTCACAGAGATGAGAATGCTGGCTCGTGATGAGACCCCCTTTCCCTTGGCCATGCAACCAAAGGTCACTGCCCTGGCGTGGTAACCAGATGGTGGCAATATCATACTGTTAGGTACCCATGAACCTAATAGGTTGGCTCGTGATGAGACCCCCTATCCTCTGACTAGGTCTTGTTTGTTATTTTTCGAGTCTCTCTTGTTTCTTGCTGAGAGGCCTTTTATTGCCTTCTCGGGTATCCTTGGGCGAAGCATCTCGAGGTTTCATTTCTAGGCTTTTGTCTTTTACCAACTGCTTTTACCTTCTGGGCCTTTAGCCCCTTCTTCCCACGAGATAAGGTGCAATCCTAGAAACAAGTCAACCCAATGCCCAGACAAGGGGAATGGGAAGATGAGCGGGTGATAAGATGAAACAGTGGTGCTATGATGGGAGCGGACGATGGCTTTTCAGAAATCACCCCAGTGGCAAACCAAGACCTATGGGCACAGGCTTGCCAGGGCACCCAGTCAATTTCCCCAAGCATGGTCATGTAGGCTAATGTAAGATCCGAGCAGTTGTTAGAGATAAAAGGAATCAGATGCATATATTTAAAGGTTTCAATGATCAAAAGTGACACATACCATGATACTTGGACCAATTACTTCATGGAGCAAGAACCTCTTCCGATACAAGACCAAGCCGATGGTGATGGATGCTGCTGCTGCTGACAAGACAAAGGTGATGGAGGAAGAAAAGGATGGGCCCTCTAGGGCCATGCTCAGGTCAATCCTGCTCTCGGTACTCCATGTCTAGGACCTGTGGGCGTCGAGATATGATCTCCTAGTTATCCCTAAAAATCGGGGATGACAGGTCATTCACTGACATTAATATAATTTCATTTCATTTCATAGTAATTTTATTGTGTAGAATTTAATGGGTAAAATAAGTAATAATAATAATTGTACATTTTTAAAACCTACGTGGGGCTTGTCGGAGCTCACTGAGATTGTACAGTGTTACACACATGGTCAGTGAAGACCTCTGAAGCTACAGAGGGAACATGGGCATAAATTGGGGAGTTACATTTGAGCACTGAGTGTCTCTTGTTGAATTTCAAAATCATGTAGCCGGCATTCATATAATGACAATATGTGGAATACATACATGGAATTCCATTTCTAAGTATCCTAGAAGGGTGAACGTATGAAGAGGTATATACAGATGTTTCTTTTAAAACATGTTTGGTGTGGTAGAAGAATATTACTGTATGCCCTGAGACCTTTGACTTTTCTCAAGGGAATGCAATTCATATATGTGTTACTAGAACTTAAAAAACTTGCATTTTGGTGTATTACACGTTCTCAATGAAGTCCAATTTCTAATAGTATTCAAATGTTCAAATTTCAAATGCAAACCTAACATTTCTTGAGTTTTTTCTAATCATGCTTCTTTGGAAAAGCGTGCTGGGTTTATTTCTCAGAAGTTTTAAAACTATCTTCTTCATTGTAGACATTTTGTCTTAATTTTGGCAAAAGAAACACAGACAGAATGATTTCCATGTTTCCCAGAACACAATTATCAAATAAAGTGAATGGGCTAGCATGCAAGACACTATTCAGCTACTGTGCAATAGTGCTGATCAGCCATCCTGAGTGATGGTGTATGGTACGAACTCCCATTTGGAGATAAATCATATGGTCAATGCATCTGGATGTTCATTGCTGTTCCCTTTTTGGTAGTTTGTCTTGGCAATTTGTGGCTCCACAACTTTGCCGTATTTATTGACATCCACATCCATCAATCAAAAATACAAGAGGATTGATGAAGGGAAAACCTCAGCAACAACATCGAGCCATATACCTCCCACAATATAAGTAAAATGTGTTTGAATCCAAAACAGAGGGAACAAAAGCCCGGGGATGAAATTCCAATAGAGGAAGTTAGGGTTCATGATTCGTTCCTGCATAGATGCGATATAAAGAAGTTTAATAAATCTAAGAACTTTCATATGGAAAAATTATAAAGGTAGAATATGTCCTTTAGTGAGGAACGATTTGCTTCTAATAATAATACTGCAGAGTACATCTCTGATATAGCTGTGGACGGCCAAATATGTATCAAGAGAGTGAGGGTTGTAGTAAAAAAGGAAAGTCAGTGCGGTTGTGAAGGTTAGTGGCTCAGTTATGAAGAGAATACATGAGAAAAATGTGTAGACAGGCACTCCAGCGATGGTGCACTTACCGGAATCAGCAATAATGATCGAACTGGGAGCACCTCCTTGGGTAAAGGATTCTATAACTGGTTGACCAAAATGAGGATCCCAAATTGCATGAGCAATGGGTTTTACGTGTAAGGGATCATGTACCCATGCTTCAAAATTGCCCTGCCAAGCCACATGGAACAAATTACCAGAGCCTGCTCGTAATCTGGGTCTGAAATGATGAAAGAGAAACACATTTTTGATTCCAAGATAGCGACACAGAACGTTTTAAAGGTTAGAGAAATCACAGATCTATGGAGATACTATAGTATCCTGAATTTCAACTGCGGTTCTTCTTTCCTAAAGTCAATTTTTTCTATGATTGGTTGCAGTGATTATTCTTGCATAAAAGCAGTATTTTCCTTCATGAACAATGTGTCTCTCTTACAAGGATTTCTTCTGTTCTGAGGATTTAGGTTGTGTCTTTAATCACTTGAAATATACAATATGTCAGTTCATTATTTAATTGCCTTATTGCCACTATAGCAGATGACTGTTTTAACCCTACTGCTGGGGCATATCAGCGATATCTGTTTCCTTTTGAGGTCTAGAGGGCTGAAGTATCTTCCAATTATTTATTGGCGTTTTTATTGTTGTTATCCTGATCCCCTAGTGGTGACATTCTTTTGAACAAAGCTAGTTTAGATTCTGATTACTGTTCACTTTCACGTCCAATTTGGTTATCACAGCTTTTTTTATTGGGGAAATTACATATTACGGTTTTTTAGCAGGATTGTCTTGAATTGGTATTAGTGGCTTCAATGGCTGATCTGTAAATCTATGTCATTGTTGTCTTCAAGAAAAATTCAGGTCAATGACTATCAAACGCTAGGCTTCCATTATCCTTGTTTTGTCAAAATTTCTTTTGGCTAAATTCATGGGTATATTCAGTTTCATCTTCCATCTCAATTGCAAACTAAAGTCCATAAGATGGTTGCATTTGGTGAAGCTTAATGACATACATATATAACTCTCTCATGTTCTCATATAATCTTTAGTGTTTCTTACAAACACAAATATTTTAATCTTCTATGTTAAAATTTTGTACCACGAGCATAGATCTATCTTAACACGTTTCTATTAAACACTGATAGGGATAAAAAAGAAACCAATGCACAAACTTATTGGTGCTTATAAAATCTGGGGTTAAGATGGATCTATGCTGTTTTTTTATTATTATTACTTTTTAGTTTATATTTTTTACATTCTGGTAATTGATTGTAGTTTTTTTAAACTTTTCTTTTTAAATTACGGACTTAAACAATTTTTTCATTTTGATTTGAAAGCGTTACCCATATTAGATATCTCATCAATACTAGGTTGTAGAGTGCATCGAGAAATACTGGGTTGTAGAGTGCACCTTGCTTCTCTTAGTGCAATCAATTGATGCATTTGTTGAGGCACCTTGCTCATAGTGAGCTTTGAAACTAGATTGCACTTTAGGTAAGATGATAGGTATAATCACTATAATATCTCAAATAGCAATCTTTGTAATAAGGGTTACATTTGAAGTCTTAAAATCCAAAGAAAGTTTTAATGATATGTTTAAATCAAGGGTGATCTATATATACTCCTTGTGGGAGTTTTGTAATGCTAGAATCAGTAATGCCACTTTGGGAGGCATCGTTGCATATGCAAATAAAATGATTACGAAAGAGTGTCATGCATGCATCTGAAATTTATTTTTTATTGGAAGTAGAAATAAGATCTGAGCTTCGAAAAATTAACAAAGACCTTGTGACACTCTTAGCCCAAAGACTTGAGCAAATAACAACTGGATTTTTGCAAAATCAGAGTCTCATTATGAACAAAGTGACTAACCTAGAGAGAGCTCAACAACAAATCTTTCCTCCTAGACCTCAATACAGCACTAATCGACAACAAAGAGGAAACCAAGGATGGAAGCCTAGCCCCCCTAATGAGTAAAGAGTCTGTAACACCCTTGCACCTTCTAATGTGATTAATCAAGAAAATGTCCCTTGGTGTTTACCTTGTGGTGATTCTCATTGGGAATATGAATGCCCTAGACTTCATAATAATGGTAATAATGAGGACCCAAATAATTGTGAATATATGAATTATATTAATACATTGGATCCTATTTATACCGTATCATCCCAAGAATACTACAATGTTACCTTGGAACAACTTGAGCAAAGCAAACAAGAGGCTGTTAGGGAGGCTAGGTTAGAAATTTTAAAGCAAATGGGTGAGGAATCGAAGGAAAAGATTAGGAAAAGAGAGTACTTAACTTATTCTAGAAGAAAGAAGGCACCTGAGACTTCTCCTAGTCATGTCAATCCTCCTAAAATATCCCCTTTACCCTTGGATGCTAATACTACTCTGCAACCAACTTTGCCCAGGAATGATGATATAGATTTGAATATTGACATGGATAGTGTCTTGACAAAGGTTAATGTACTCGTTCCTCTTACGTAGATAATGGAGATTCCTTCTCTAAGGGATAAGGTTAAGAGATTCTTAACTATCCAAGATGACTCCGAGGATCCTCATGTCATATTACAAACCATGCATTATGATCGTAGTAAGGAGGAACATGAACCTTTTTTCATCTCTTTGGTACTAAATGATCTCTTGCTTCACAATTATATGCTTGATTCTGGGGCTTCTACCAATGTGGTGTCTTTAAAGGTCATGACTCGATTGGGTTTGAAAATCACAAGGCCTTATAGGGATGTGTGCAGAATTGATTCCAAAGCAATCAAGGTATGTGGTGTAATTAAAGACCTTAAGGTATGCTTGGCTATTTATCCCAAAGTCTCTATTTCAATGGATGTTGTAGTAATTGATGTGCCTGATGCTTGGGGAATGTTATTGTCTAGGAAATGGGCTGCAACTTTGGGTGGAAGTCTTCAGATGGATTTATTCTATGCAACCATCCCGATTGGAGATGGAGGCTATGTTATGTTATATAGCCATTCTGTGATTAGAAACCATGTAGAAGATCCTAACAACAGGGATACTTTGAACGAGGATGAATTTGAAGAGATGAAGACACATGCAAGATTAAACAAGACCATTATGTCAAACCTTATGAGATTTATGAAAAACCAAAAGATTCCCATCCTGATCTGAATCCTTCTTGAGACTTAGTTATGTTTCCCTTTGTGCAAGAAGATATTATTGATGATGTTGATAACATAGTGTTGCCAAAAAGAGAAGATTACAGAGAACAACTTATGAAGTATGAAGACAAAGATCCGGGGTCTCTTACAATTTTAAATCAAGGTAATGAAAGAACCCTACATTTGCGTGAAGATGATCAGAAGAGCATTGCCTTGATTAAGTCCCATCCTCCTGCTTTAGAACAAGGAAAGAACACTCAAGATGATAAAGGAATGGTTGATCTTAAAGTAAGGACAAAAGATTTTCAAACAGGAAGTTTATTACTTATGTGAGAGTCGAGACAAGAGAAAGGGGAAGCCAAATATGCATAAGGAGTTTGATAGTCTATGGCATGGCCCTTACAAGATTGAGAAGAAGTCTGGAGTGAGTTCCTTTTACTTGTCTACACCTGTGGGAAGGAAGTTGCCATTACCCATTAATGGATTCCTTCTCAATCCTTATTATGAAGAAGAAACCTGACTTCTTTAGTTTAGAGTAGTAGTATTGGGTCATGTTGTGTGCTTACATCTTGATTTTTTTTTTCTTTTTTCTATTTGATTGATGTTAGTTGATTTTATGCATTCATGTTAGCTTAGCTTATACATGTTATAAAAAAAATTAAAAATTATATGTTGATGAAAATGAAAAGATTTATTTTCCACATTCTTATTTCCATATACCAGGGTGGATCATATCCCCCTGCCCTTTTGTTGTTGATGGTCTGATAAACTCTGCAAATATATCATCTATGAATAACTAGGCGAGTTACGGTTGTAAAAATAGTAAAAGACCAGCTAATAACAAATTTAAAAATCATGCCAAGAGGATGGGACGTTAGACTAGGCCTGACAAACTTAGCACAAATGCCAAACATATGAAGGAGGTTGAGTTAGGGTTTGCAAGTTTGACACACTTAGCAACTCAATTTGACCTTGGGTTTACCATTTGCCTAAGATGAAAACCCTTCCCATGGTTGCAACATGTCACACTGAGAACACATCCACTTGTTCAATTCGAAACTGACTCACTAATTCATTAACACTGGAACCATGAGACTAGACCTCTTACCTGCCACAAATAGAACTGTTAAATATAGCCATGCCAAAAATAGCAGTCTGACTCCTAAACAATAGGAAAGACAGAAAATGAAGGGAATTGCTATGAGACTGCTGCCAACTATAGCACATCTAAAAATAGACACAGCTAAAAATAACAGTATTTTGCATGTCAATGAAATCAGTCTTGTCAGACTTATTTTTCTGCAAGGATTCCAAATATATGCTCAGAATTGAATTAACATGCGAGCTGTAAAACCTTAATTGCTAAAAAAAGTAGTGTCATGAAAATGTTTGCATGTCTCCCAGAAAAAGCTCATTGGCATTGTGAGCTCACAAGGACCAATTATATGTGATCAACTCTGACATGCGGACCTTGGAACTCTGGCCCCTATAAAATAGGAAAACTGCTAAAAATAGCAATTTCCTCAAAATTTAGTGAACATGCCTCTGAAATGAACTCTGATCCCTGTGAAACCTGATGCACCTGTCACTGAAAACCAGCCTGATGAAAGCTTGCTGGATCTTAACCCTCCAGTTGCACATGCAAATCTGGTGGTCAACAGGTATACAAATCAATTAGCCAGTCTGTCAGGAGTGCCAGCATATAGTAAAAGGGATTTTCTGACCTAGATTGTTTGAATGTGGCAACAGATGTCTTATTATTTAGTCAAATTGAAATAAGTGATGAGGATATATGATTGGTCTTGGACAATGAAGCAGCAAACTGAATTTGCATTGTAGTAATATTGTTGGAATAATTAATACGTTTTTTGTTAGTGCAGGTGTCCAGCATGAACCATGGTTTGGTGTACCCTACCGTATTGAAGATATCCCATCTACTCTTATAGAGGAATGGGGAAACCCCCCAATTATAGACCCAGCTTTACATTTACCAGATAAGAATGACTTCATTCCATGTGATTTTTCAATTAGAAGTTCATCTGACTTGAAGATCCATGACATCTTGGAAAATCCAATATGTATTATTGATGATCCATTGATCAAGATTTGGTATAAACTAGATCGAACCTTTAATGTTCCGCGTGCAAATGCATACTTCTTGATAACCTTGAAAGAGGCATATAAAAGCACAAGGACTTGTGTACTCACTGAGCTGTATGTGAACCTTCTCCGGGATGCTCTCAACGAGACGCTCTATCTGGTGAGACTTGTACTTACATTTTCTGCTTTCAGTTTCTTGTAAAATAAATAAAAGCTTTGGTACGACAAATAACTCTAGAGTATTTTGTTGAACAAAATGTGTTTCAAAAATATTATCCTTTTTTATGAAAATAAAATTAGAATATTCAACTGCAGTCTCGTTAATTTTATTCCTCAAAATTCATATGTATCTTGAAATCATGATGAACATTGTAGGATTTTGTTTTGTGTTAAGAACTTAGAGTGATTTAAGACTGCTACTTTTTTTTGGCGTCTGGGTTTAAAGTTGCTCACATGCTTTGCTTCCATAATCCACTCGATTCTCCAATGCGTCAAGTGAGACAATTGTTTGGCTTCTAGTATTATGCTATTATACACATGTACAGAATGTTTGACTTACATATGTCATATTTCAGTATCGATGTTTGATGTACCACTTGACATCTTATACATATTAGATTGCAGTTTTATTAAAAGTTCAAAAAATGATTATTTTTGTATTTTTTAAAAGTTCCCAATAATGTCCGATATTTTCCTCGATATTGCCGATAATTTTAATTTTGGACCCCCCACGATAAATTCTCGATAACGATAAATGCAACTTTGGTTTAGATTGGTTAGTTAGATTCATTAGGCACTCCTTGTATTGCTCTCATTACTTATTGTTCTTGTTATTGACATCGATGTATCTTACAATCATGAATTGGTGCGATTGTTTGTGTCTGCAAATAGTTTGAAAAGTTAGAATGCCAAATGAACATAAAGATTTGTTTGTATCCAAGGAAAGATTAACTGAACTTCTTGGAGCACAATAGTGTGATTAAATCAATTATTTTTTTTTTTTTTTTGAAGATGTATCATATATTTCATCATAAATCAATAAAAATGTTCATCAAGATTCACATGTCAATATATATTTTGTTTACTCTTAGTTTAGATTCGTTAGTGTTAACCTCCAGTAATACTTGTGAAACTGGAGGATTACGATTCAATGAGATTCCATTGCACTAGTCTCCTTTTAGATGCATCCAGAGTCCAGACCTTGACATGGATTAGGGATCCTTCCAAAGTTAGTTTCAGCAAATTCCAAAAAACTACTATTTTTAGGAGTTTGCTTTTTTCCAGTACCTGGAGATCATGGGGTCGCATGTCAGAGATGATTATATAGTCTTGATCCTTGTAAAAAAGCGAGTCCATTGAGACTGCTTTTAACTGCATACGAGAATATTTGTGTTTCCAGCTTTTTCACTTTTTTCTTTTTGCTATTTCAGAGGATAGATTGATGCCCTATCTCTTTAGAATTAGTCTTTCTCGCATTTTGCTTTTTGCTTTTTCGGAGGAAGACTACTTTTTGGGTGCATCTATAATTAGCAGTTTCTATGTATGGTGGGTACAGGTTGAATGTCTTAGTTCTGAGCATGCAGTGGTGGAGTGGTTTGTTGATGATTACAGCTTCGTGAGACATCCTCAAGGACACAGACTGAGTGAGTCGACCTGTGAGAGAGCCCATGTGTTGGATGTGCCCATGAGATGGGTGTGTCGTTCCTCTCTTGACTAAGGTGAGACAATGTTTGCCCCTGCATAGGGTGAGGATGCCCATGAGATGGGTGTGTCGTTCCTCTCTGGATTGGGATGAAACGATGTGTACCTCTATGTGGGGTGAAGGTGCCCATGTGATGGGTGTGCGTCAGACTCTGGATTGAGTTGTTATGACGTGTGGTCTCTTGCCTTGTGGACTCAATTGAGTCAGGCTTGAGATGGTACCCCAGATGATTCTCCTGTGGACTCAGTGAGATAGAGATTTGTTGAGTAGGACGTCCCTGTGACTGAGCACAGGTGGACATGCCCCTAGTGGTTGAACACTAGTGGATGTGTGAGATCCCTTGCTATACTGTCTGAGAGTAAGATTTACTTGTAACCCTAATTGTGATGTAAAGGGTACAGGTCGACTCCACCATATGTGAAAGATAGTTAATGTTTATTGTAATAATTAATTATTTTATGATTTATTGAGGTCGACCCTGTTGTGCCAACAAACACACCTATTGTTGTGTCTGGTCTAGTCTAAATAGAGGTAATTTCTCCATTGAGGAAACACACTCTCACATAAGTCACTTGTCATTTGGAAATTTCAGCAAGTACATATTCTAGGGCTGAAGTGCACACCTCTCTTGGGTGCTAGTTTCAAGGTGGTAGAGCAACCTCTTGTGTGCATTAGGGTTTCATGGTTGGAGGAGCTTCTCTTGAGAATATAGCAAAGGATTGTTGGGTTTTTCTCCCTTGTTGAGAAGGGCTTTCCCAAGATATTTCTTGTGTTCTTGTGCATGGTATTTTTTCTTGTGATCTTGGTTATTGCAGCAATTGTGAATGGCGTAGCTGCATTTGTTTATGGTTCAAGTACATGACTAAAATGAAATAAACCTCATGCTTGAGCCAAGCATAGTGAAAATTCAACATGGTTCAAGGATTCTAGTGGTTGAAGAGTGATGAGTCAAGATCAGTGTTGTGCAAGTGGATTTTCTCCTAGTGTTACATGTGGCAGCTTTGTGAAGGATGCCCATTTTGCATGAGAAGTCTAAGTTTGACTAATGTCAAAACCCTCATTAGAGTGGCTATGTTTATGTTCATTCTTGCCAAGCTGACTTTCCAGACCTTGATTCTATATGCTAAATTTGACCACTCCACAACCTAGTTTGACCTTTTGGGTATATTTGGCATTTGTTAATTCTATCTAGCCTTAAATAAGGTGTTTTATACCCTAACTCGCTCATCATTTTTTATTGGCAAACATGCCAAATTACCACGCCATTTTGTCAAGAAAAGCTTAAAGCTCAACTTTATCCAATTGTTTAGCATGAAAATAAAGTTCAGATTCACAAAAGCTAAAAGAATTAAAGTAGAATGCTTTTACCAATTTTGTTTCCATGGAAAGATTTAAAGGTTGGAAAAATGATTAGAACAATAGAGAAAAGGTTGCTAAGACAACAAGAAACTAAGTTGGCAGCCATGTAAAGGGTGATAGAATTTGGTATGTTTTACTTGCTTTTATCCACTTGTAGTAAGGGAAAATTGATTCCCTTAGAGTGAGCTTCTATATATGTAGATTTGAGAAACAAAACAAGGGTTAGACAATATTCTGTCATAATAGATGTTGCAAATTGCAATGGACGACTTGTTGACTCTTCCATCTTCCAGAGCTTAGACCACTACCTCCATTGCAAGCAAGGAGATCCATGGGTTCCTCTCACCTATGACTCACTATGATGCAATCATTCTCCTTTGTAATATGTGATTTGGTACAATTATGCTTTGTTCTAGCTCTTTGAACCTATTGGATGTCATTGATTAGTTGTTTTGTAGTGTTACGGTAGTTTACATTGGATTTATTTTGAATATTCTTCACCTAAGGTGCACATTCACTTCACTTGTATCTATTAAAATCATTGTTAGAGCTATCTATAGGATGTAATCTCAACCACTCTTATTGTGTGCTATTCAATTGGAGCTTAACTCAAAATCTTAGATTGATAATAACACACAACCCTTAGGGACAAACCCTTGAGATTGGAAAAGCACCAATCTGAAATGACAGGCTTCTGACGGTGATAGGGTTGGTTGTTTATAATTATTAGTTAGTTCTGCTAGTGCAGATTTGTGTGATAACAAATTGGTGTTGTTGCCAGGGACATTGTCTATCCTTGGAAATCTAAACAACATTTGTGAGTTTTACTTCTTTGATTTATTTCTAGCTCAAGTGATGACTCCATTGGTGTATGATTGAGTCATACTAGATAACTCATGCAAATCCCTAAGATGTGATCCTTAACAAGGCGTGATTTCGAACCTTAGTGAACCAAAACACATATTCTAGAATAAAGAGAAGGCATTGCCTATGATTCCACCTATCTCAATTAATAACCCCCAGATTCCACATTGGTTAATAACCCCCAGATTTGCCTGCACAAATGAAGGGTTAAGATCCAACGAGCTTTCATTAGGGTGGTGTTCTGTGATTAGAATCCATAGTAGAGGCATAGTCACCAATTTTGGAGGAAATTGTTATTTTCAACAATTTTCCTATTTTTTAGGAGCTCGAGTTCCAAGGTTAGAGGTGATCTCATATTTGTGATCCTTGCTAGCTCACAACACCAATGAATTTTTTCTGGGTGACATGCGCGACACTGATATTTTTAAAAGTTAGACTTTCAGGGCTTGTATGAGATTCTAAGCATATAGTTGGATTTTTTGCGGAAAATTGAGTCAGATGAGACTTATGTCATTGACATGAGAGGTGCTTCCATTTTTAGCAGTGTCTCTTTTTAGGTGTTTTATATTTGGTAGTGATCTCATAGTAGTTCCCTTCATCTTTCATCTTTCCTATTTTTTAGGAGTTGAATTGCAATTTTTGACATGCTTGTATTTAGTAGTACTATTTTTAACCGGTGTGGGTGCCATACTCTTGGTTCCAGTGAGTAGTTGGGGGTGTGGATTGAACTAGTGGAATCTTTTCAGGGTGACACATGGCAATTGTTCCAACCTTATCTCATCAAGTAAACCCTAGACGCCTTCTTTGAGTATATTTTGCAAGTTTGCTAAAATTGATTTCTCACGACGCTAGTTCTATTTTCAGTAGATGACTCATCACTTTCTTTTGGAAAAGGAAGGCGCCTAGGTCAATTGATTCGTTTTTGCTAGCTTTGGAAAACTAGGAGATGGAAATTTATTATGGGAGTTGATTATTTTTGGCCAAGGCAACTTCATGGATTAGTTTACATGGGACAGAAAAATTTATTATTTTAGAATATTTTATTTACAGAAGCAGCCTAATTAGGTTGAGATAACTCAACATCTCATGAATTAATAATAGAATTCAGAGGGATTGCAAGAGTGAGTTTATTTATGGAGAAGGTCGACCCCCTTTTTTAGTGATATTTTAGTGCATTGTTTGTGGCTGCTATTTAAGAATTTACAACAACTTTTTTTATTTGAAACAACCAATTAACAATAGTCACCTATTGCATGAGCAGGCCACCCACTTTTGGGAAAGTGGGTTGTTATAAGAGAGGGGCGAATGCCATTATTTCAGGAGAGTTTTTCAATGAGGAGCCAACCTTTTCTCTTCCATCTCCTTGAAGAAATTGAACATAAGACTATTTGGACAAGAAGATTGGCAGAAAAGGCCTCAAGCCATAATTCTCAACATTGTATTCATCTTAATGATACAAATATATAATACAATAATGAAACCCCCTCAATTGTTCTCACATCAATGCCTCATCAGGAGATAAGGTAAGAGGAGACAATATAGGAATCTAGAAACACACTTAGGATAACAACTATATCCTAGTATGTAAAATATACAAAGGTGGTATACTTGGACTTAATGATTGTATATGAGAAAGAGGCTAACATTCCCCCCCTCAATCATAAGTCCAAACCTTGGCTGTTGGGAGCGCGGAGTGGGAGTGGGAGTGGGAGTGGGAGTGGGAAGCGTAGATTTTCAAAAATATCTGGGAGTGGGAGCGTTTCGGGAGCGTTTTTTATATAATACATAAAAANTTGATATATATATATATATATATATATATATATAACATGCAGAATGTTGAATCAATTGCAAAAAACATGAAAACATAGATATAAGATCATTTAACTAATTGATTAGTGATGAATCGATGATCATTAAAGTATCAACCATTTAGTACATACTACATACTACACATATAACATCAATCATAAACATATGTGGGACTCGTCACTCAACATTAAAGCATCATAAGTTATAACATCAATCATAAAAGCATCATAAAAACATCATAACATCAATCATTAAAGCATCATAACATCAATCATTAACTTCAAAGGTAAATTGTCATATGATGTTCTTAAGTTCATAAGTTCATAAGTTCATTGTTTATAGAATAAGCCATAATAAAGACTCAAGACTCAAGACTCAAGACAAAGTACTAAGTTTTAGAGACTACTTCTAAACATGAAACAAAAAAAGAGATCTAGCAAGTACTAAGTACTATGCTCTAAGTTTTCCTCTTGCCACGAGAAACG
>JASDQU010105685.1:269846-284443 GCA_032191745.1 Picea mariana | reverse complement strand
CCCATCATAAAACCAATATTTCATCTTGTTTCCCGCTCACTTGTCCCACTCCCCTTGTCCGGGCATTGGGTTGACCTTTCTTCAGGATTGCACCTTGTCTCGTGGGAAGAAGGGGCTAAAGGCCCAGAAGGTAAAAGCAAGCTGGTAAGAGATAAAAGCCTAAAAATAAAACCTCAAGATGCTTCGCCCAGGGATCCTCGAGAAAGCAATAAAAGACTTCTCAGCAAGAAACTAGAGGGACCCATAAGAAAATAATAAAATAAGACTTAGTCAGAGGATAGGGGGTCTCATCACGAGCCAGCCTATTAGGTCCATGGGTACCTAGCAGTATGACATTGCAACCAGCTGGTTACCACGCCAGGGCAGTGACTCTTGGCTGCATGGCCAAGGGAAAGGGGGTCTCATCACGAGCCAACCTTTCATTTCTGTGAAATTACTTGTGGGTAACGCTACCACCACTGGTCACCACACCAGGGCAGTGTCCCCTGATTAGCTCTTGAACAAAAAGAAAAAGAAAAGCAATAAAAGAATAAAGGCAAGAATGGGATTGGAAAGAGTGCATCTATGACAGGTACATCTCGCCTTCTACAAAGGCACCCACAGATAACACATTGCATCCTTGTCCCTCACTGCACCCACATGCTTGGACTTCCCTTAACCACATCACCCACTCACATGGTTTTGATGAGGTTTTCTTCTGGGAACTCACCTTTTCCGATGGACACTAGCCCAATAGAACGTTTTGTCTTTTCCTCCAGATTTGTATAGCAGGCTTGTGTAATGTCTTTGAGCTATTGACAAATGTATTAGGGATTTTATGCATATGTTTAATAATATTAATGATGAGATGTGATTGACATTGCTATGATCCCTGTGACTGATGAGCCCATGGAGGGCGTAGCTTTTGATGTGCAGGACCATGCCCGACGGACAGGTACCATTTGGACCGGTACACATGGGGAGATGATCAGTTCGGACCTCCATGGGGATGAAGAGCCCACCAAATGGATGTTGAGACCCCATCAGGGGGGAGAGATAGGGCAGAGGATGATCAGAGACTTTGCACCAGAGAAAACGAAAACGTTCCACCAGAGGCACCCCGGCATTGCTTGGCCTAGGGTTATTGACCCACTTTCAGAGGAACGTTGGCTCTAGATGACCTAGGACATCACCAGGAGGCTTATGACGTCATCATGAGCATGTTGGCAGATGGACAGGGCAGTTGGCACGTGTGGCAGCTTGTAGGAGCCCAATGAGGGCTAACGTCTTGCTTCAGGAGGCTACATTTGCCCTGATAGGGGCTAACGTCACCCTAGGAAGGGATGACGTCTTACCTTCTTGCTTGATTAGGGTTTTAGTCTAGCATTTAATGTAAAAACAGTATAATTTTGATATTATGGCCTTGTTGGCCTTTTTATGACCTAAAAAGTAAATTAGGTCATTGATACAGTATATATTGAGGATTTTGATCCTCATTTTATCATCATAACTCATTCACTCCATCGGGAGGACTGAAATTTGCGCCCTCTCTTGGGTATTTGGCTGGATTAAGTGATGCGCACTTGTTGAAGGAAGTGATTTTTGGCATTTATGGTGTTTCTCTTGAAGGAAGGTGTTACAACTAGGGTTTGCATGTTTATTTCTCGATGAATTGTAAGTATTTTTCTGCAAAACTTCTTGAATGAATGGTTGTAGTTTAATTTCTTGCATGGGTTTATGAATTTTGTTGAATCAAAACCCTAGGTGACAAGCACACAAGTAGGTCCTTGTCTCATGTCCCCTAATAAAGAAACTTTCACCCATTAAAGAAGGAAGAAAGAGCCTAGTCCTAGATACACTCCTATTTCTTCTTCCACTTTGCTAGTCGTACCAATTGAAAGCCAAGAAGAGTGAGACGTCCCTGGCCTAGGTCTACTACACTAGGGCCATACTCTTTCTAGGGTTTGCTGAAAGGCCTTGCTGTAGCAACACCTCACCTCATCAAACCCTCTTGTTTTGGTTATATTTTTGAGCTAGCCGTTTTGCCAGGAAGGAGGAGAGAGCACGAGGCCTTGCTTTAGCAACACCAGAGTGAGCCTCTCTCCCCTAGGATTTTCATTTTGAGGCTTTGCCTTTGCAACACCTCAAAACTCTTCCCTCTAGTCCTTGAAATCTTGCCTCCTTCAACTCTTGCGTCCTTCACTTATGACTCCATTAAGCCCTAAGGCACTGATTTGAAAGTCCTCTAACATTGAAGTGAAGCCGATCAAACAACTCTCTAAATTCTTTAAATTTTAAACCCTAACCTACTAACCCTAAGTTGTTGACGTCATCATTGGTTATTTCATCTTTAATGCAGCAACGTCTTGTTCTAAGAGAAATTGAATGATGGTTTAGGCATTAATCGAATGAAGTGTTGATTGGTTACATTGAATGCCAAATTGTCCCAATATTTATTGGTGAAGTGTTATATCTTTTGATTGACTTCATCAACATTAATTGCTAATTGCTTATATATATTCATCAGATAGTCTTATGAAGTACTAACCCATTGAAATATAGCTTGCATATATAAGTTTGTTGTTGTTTTGTTCCAGGCTGGTGTTCTTCATTGGGGATTTACTTTATTATTGGTTGTTTAGCTAGGACTATCCTTTTGGTAGTGATCCATGAGGGGGGATTCTTTACCCTTGTCTTAATATCCTTTAGCCTCCTCAAAGCCGCAGGTCACCGAGGACGTCTCCCCTGGGCCTCACCTCCCTAAAGAGAAAGAACCATCCCATTGTGGTGACATTGGGTGGAATAGGTTCCTGTTACGCCAATTTGGACCTTCTATCTTATAGCCTTTTCTCCTAGCTACAAACTGTGCGATAACAAAGCCCATGGGGCTAATGCTATGCAAGTCCACAAATATCATACTATCATCAACAAAAATTTGAATTGGGGGTTAAATGAACCTTGTTGAGTAGTAAATGTTGTGAAATGATTAGCTAACAACTGGCACTAAAGATTGAGTGGTGGGAATTCAGGGAGTTGCAAATAAAGATATAGACATAGTTTGAATAAAAAGTATTTCCACTCTCCATATTTACAATGGAAGACATTGCAATCCCTTGAGAAATATCCCTCAGTGTTTGGCATTGGTGAAGATTCAGTGTGATAAGACTATTGTGATTTGTTCAAGTTCGACATAAACTATCAAGATTGATCCATTGAAGAGTTGCACAACTACTTGGAGAGAGGACATCTAGGGTTTGTATCTCTTCCTTCCTCTCTAAAACAATTTGGCAAGGGTTTCAACTTTCAAGCATTCTTTCTAAGTCTTTTGTTGATCTTGTTGGTGAAGGCTATTCCCTTGAGGAAATTTTTTTTGTAAAGCATTGATTATCATGGTTTGTCTTGATTAGCAAGAGACTACTAGCCTTGTGACACTAGTCTCTAGTTCTAATCCATAAACGGGGATAATAAATTCTTAGAAGGGCATACTTCTTGACCCCATAAGCCATAGGTGGAGATAAGTCTATGCCCTAATTCCCAACATTCACTAACCAAAAGCCCTAAAATGTGTAATTATTGTCTTTATTTTCCATTAAATACAAAAATACAAAAAAATATATAAGATATAAACCATCAAAAATATTTATTTTGTTGTCTAGAATAAATCTAACGACTTATTTTTACTTTCTAGACATTTATATCCAAGGGTTTGTGCTAAATTGTTGAATTTCTAACCCTAGGAGGAAAATTGGTCCTCTTATATTTATCTTTATTGTCTTATCTAATGTTCTTGTGGATGATTTAAGGTTTTATTCAATTCTGGAAATTAATTACAACAATAGAAATTAGAATTGTTGAAACCCTAGAGCTAGGGTTTGACCCTAAAAGGTAAAATCTAACCCTACCCTTGCTCTTATTTCACTTTAGGATTGTTTATCAAGCTTATCTAACATATTCTAACGGTGAAAATCATCTCCAAAGCAGTTCATTTCTTTTGGATTTCGTTTTGGAGATTTTTGTTGAAACCCTAGGGGGTTTTGCACCATTTTTTGCCAGTTTGAAGTAATTGATTGGTTAAATCTCATTTGTACTTGCGTTAGATTGTTGTTGGGTTGTTTTTGCACTAATATATCTTTGTCCCAGCAAGAAGTACCCAAGGATCTTCATCCCATGAGCTTTTAAGCACTCTTGAGTCACTTTTTATGGTCCAAAACTAGAATTTTCTGTGTTTTCTGTCATAAATCAGATTCTAGAACCTTTGGACAGCAGCAAGCTAGTCCAATTTACAAAAAACAATCAAGATACAACTCATGTATGTGAATCACCCTTGATTTGTGCAACAAGATCTCAGTCTTGTGCAGTAAAAGGTACATTTTTTGTCATTTAAAGAGTGGTTTTATAGTGTCGGTTTGTATTTTTTGTTGTAGAATATTTATATCAGATCTTAGCACTCTTATAATTAGCTCCTAACCCTCTCCAGATTTAGTGGTTTATGCCTTAATTCTTGGTTGAACATTCCTAAGGCATTTGGTTACTAAGGCACTAGTCTATCTAACGTGTATTGAGGTGTGTAGTTGGAAGGATTGGGATACCCTCCTTGGTCTCTAGAAGCTGGCCTAAAGTGAAGAGGAGATTGTACTAAGGTGACAGTGGTGAATTTCCTATATCGTGCTATCCCCCAAGGGATGCTAGTTTGGAAAGTAACAAGCTCCAACAGTCCTCAGTGAGGTCTCCTATGTGTTAAACCTCCTCTTCAAATCATGTTGACAAACTCCCCCAAGCCTAGGAGGGTCAAAATAGGACCACACGTGCCAAGTGATGCAACCTCCAAGGTGGACAACTCCTCTAAAGGTGAGAGGTGCCTCCATATATGGTGACTGAGCACTCCATGAATTGTGACATGGCATGGCATGAATGGTCCAAGTGAATGAAGGGTAGCCCTCAAATGTCTAGGACATTCTGACAAATGCCTAGGGAAATGTGAAGATGCCTAGAGAATTGTGTATCTCCATGAAAATATGTAGAGTGATCTCAAATGATAAATACATGTCATAAGTCCCCAAAGTGCTAGGGAGATAATCACCTAAGTTAATGTGTGACAATTACAAAGGGAGATCAACGCTTAGGCATAAAATACGGGCTTTCTCTGGGTATAATATCCTTTACAATAAATGAGCAACATTTTTACATAAGGGTTAAGTGAAAAAGCCTACGGGTTCCCTAAGTCGGGTGTTCTAATAGATCCACTCCAAGACCCTCGTGCACCCTCCCTAACTATAAATTACCTCCATGAGATGGTTAGTACAAGTCATAATGGCAAAGACTACTTGAAATGGGTACTAAGAGGACGTACTATGGCAAACCACAACGAGTCTAGAGCAACCATCTAGAAGAAGAAAACACTTTACATAGATCAATAGGCATGGTATAATACATAGGACACAATGGCCGCACTTTTCTAAGAGAATATATGCTTAACAGTGTTCGGTTTGAAACAATTGGGAAATTTATCATCAACGGATCCACTCTTTCCCAACTGAGCTTTAGAATGAATCCCCAGTTACAAGATCAACCATACAAAAGCTATGAGTTTGTATGAAATCCTATAAGGCCAAACCTTGTTCAGCGTGGTAATCCATTAAAACTCTAGGTCTAATGAAGATTAGAGAGAATTTTGGATGGGAGCCAACACTAACTTGTTGTGTAGAAGAGAATATAGTTACTTTCTATCATACTCAAAAAGAGGTTTATCATAAGGCCATCTCGAGTCTATATTGGGTGTAAGGTAGCTAGAGAGGTAGTGGGGGGGCCAAAGGGCCCATAGCGATAATAGTGGAGGCCATTCAATGTAAGGTGGACTAGGTCCACTATATTATTAAATAAGGCCCATTATGGTAGTTAGATATAATAAATGGGTAATTAGATATAATAAATGTAAGAAGACTTCTCAGAAGGTTCTACTTCTAGAAGATTCCTCCTCTAGAATGTTCTTAGGTGATGGTAGCACTATATAAAGGGATTCAAGCAATGTAATGGGATATGAAGAGAGTATTGTATTTGGAGCGGTATCTCAATAGGAGGAAGCCCCCTTGAAGAGGCAAGTGAACAGGAGAGGATCTCTTCCATAATATGATCCATTGTATGGTGTTGCCCTACCTTAAGGGTTTGGTAATAATAAATTGTGGTTTCTTCTATCTTGCTCTGTGGTTATTGTATATCTGTGATGGTATTTTTGTATTCAGTTCTTTGGTTCTTAACAAGTGGTATCAGAGAACTTTCCTTGGCAGACATTGTGGGCAAATATTTTTTATTTTTGCAAAATTTTTTTCGGAGAAGAAAAAAGAGGGCCGCGACATTCCAGAAAATTTCGGTATATTTCTGTGCAAAATTGGCAGAAACAAGTTGTAGATCTAAGTTCCTCTCAGAAAAACACCCAAGTTAAAAAAAAAAAATCGTCCCAAACGGACTCCGAGAAGTCAAGATATTGAAGTTTTAAAATATGCAATTTTCAGGATTGTTTCCGCAAACGACAGTGCGATTTTTTTATTTTTATAGTATCTGGAGGCCGAATTTGCCCAAACAAATTACAGATCTGAGTTTTTCACACAATTTCACCCAATTTCAAAAAAAAAAATCAGTCGAAACGGAGTCCGGAAAGATAAGTTATGAGCATTTTAAATTCAGCAGTTTTTCAGGGTTTTTCCGAAAAACGCCACGATTTTCTGCAGTAATTTATTGGGTTTTAGTGATGGTGACGGGACTGCAGAGTTCATAAATTTTCACAGGGTGCTCAGATGGCTATTTCTTCTCAAACCCTCAAAGAAATTCTACAGATTACTGAAGCATTCAAAGCCCAATTGTTTGACACATTGAATGACAGATTGGATGACTTTGTAGATGGCCTCACAGACGACATCAATGATAGTTTTCGTAGTATTCAAGATTCATTAGATAGCATGCAGGAGAAATTTATTATGGCGAACCTCAGGGATGAATATAATCAAGAAATATATGTTTGGTATGATTTTGAGGACGATTGTCATGATTGGTATACGGATAGTGGTCATTTCTGAGATGACAACCACTTCCATATTTTATTTGATGACTCTACTCCACCTTCTATAGAGAACATCAATGTCTCACATCAAGATTTAGTTATGATTACCAACGTCCAGCCTGCATATTCTACAATGGTATTGTTCCTTCCAGATTCAGCGTTGACCCTTTCCCACTATGTGGCTAGATATTCTTATTTGGATCCACATGATATGTGTCAGTATTGGGAGCATCATTTTCAGTTGGTTATTCACATGACCAATTGGACATGGAAACCTGGTTTACAATGGCGGTTGGACTACTTCGGCATGGTGGCTTCCATTTCTCAATGGGACCCTGGTTCTCTAGTCTACTTCAGCACTATGGTCCACCCTTATCCATGGGACCCTGGTATATGGTTGTACATCAAACATTGAGGACAACGCTTTCATAAAGGGGGTGGAATGTAAGGCAGCTAGAGAGGTAGTGGAGGGGGGCAGAGGGCCCATAGTAATAATAGTGGAGACCATTCAATGTAAGGTGGACTAAGTCCACTATATTATTAAATAAGACCCACTATGGTAGTTAGATATAATAAATGGGTAATTAGATATAATAAATGTAAGAGGACTTCTTAGAAGGTTCTACTTCTAGAAGATTCCTCCTCTAAAATGTTCTTAGTTGATGGTAGCACTATATAAAAGGATTCAAGCAATGTAATAGGATATGAAGAGAGTATTGTATTTGGAGCGGTAGCTCAATAGGAGGAAGCCCCCTCGAAGAGGCAAGTGAACAGAAGAGAATCCTTTCCATAATAGGATCCATTGTATGGTGTTGCCCTACCTTAAGGGTTTGGTAATAATAAAGTGTGGTTTCTTCTATCTTGCTCTGTGGTTATTGTATATCTGTGGTGGTATTTTTGTATTCAGTTCTTTGGTTCTTAACATTGGGCCATGAAGAGCACTATTCAATTTCTGAAGATCTCCTACCAAAAAAAGATTTTGAAGCTCTCTAATGCTGACTTCGTTTGAGGCCAACAAGGACTTTTATGCAAGAAAGAGTTTTCCAATCTAACCATGATTTGCTTTATGTATCTGATAGATCACTTCAGCAAGATATACCCTTTTTTCCTATCCTTCTTTCTTGAAAACATGGGACTTGAACAATATACTTAATTCCATCATTCCAACACCAAATAGATCTAAAAGGTAAGTCACAACATTTTTGTTTCCTAAGTAATGCCATGTTAAAAGAGATGCTAATTGCTTACAGCCAGCCCAAATGCTTCTTATTATTAAACAAATCAGCAGCTCATATGATGTCACATACATCAAAATATCCATGTAGCTAACCAACATGTTTGGCTTATCAAAGTATGTATACAACAAATATTTCCAAGGGGCATTATCATCAATGCAATGAACAAATCACTTTGGCTACTAATATCTTACCCTACATAGCTATAGCAATGAGACCAAGCGCCCCTTTAGATTTAGTAAGAATGAAAACCTTGCAGGGAACCATAGGGAGGCCTTTTTTACCACCATACATTAAAGTAAATTTGGGATCTAAAATGGGCCTTATTTCTCCCTCATGGGTAACTACTTCTAGAGGCCCCCTCTCAAGGGGTGTAGTGTCGTTGCTTGCATGAGCTCTCTTGCTCATATCCTCCGAATCATACTTGTTCTTCCATTTCTCTTTCAGATATATGATGATCTTTCCTCACATCACTCCTCATCAGATGATTCGGCCATGGTATATCAACTCATATCTCTTACACCTCAAAGGATACATGCACTTGTAGATGACACATTATGTTTTCATTGCACATGGTCATTTGCTTTACTTCAGTTGTTGTGCTATGTTCTTGTGTAAGGGTTTAATATTTAGACATGGTGTTATAACTTCTAAGCTAGTTGTGAACATAATAAACACTGAAGTGTGATCTAATAATACTTCATAACATTAGCAATTTTAGTATTTTCCTTCTTGTACCATGGGAGACATAATTCTCCCTTAGATAAGTGTTGTCATCTCCCGAGTCAAGTTGTAATACTAGGGATCTAGTTAAGATAGCATACCTCATATCCTTATCCATTCTTAACACTTTACATTATCCCCTTTCACTTCCATTCCATTCATAGAAAGTTATTCTTTCTTATGATTGACTTGTCAAATGTCATTCAGCAAGGTCCAACAAAGCAAGTGAAGGCTCCATTATGTAGAAGCCCAAGTGAAATAAATCCAAAAAAGGTTAGAGATGAAGAGAAAATAAAAAAAGTAAAAAATAATAATGTTGGAGCTATGCCACCTCCCTAAAAGGCCCTTACCCCTAAGTCCTATGCTTAACAACGGATATCTAAATAAAGGACTAAGAAATCAAAGAAAGAAAGAAAGGAAATTTTTGAGGGGTAATAAAATAAAATGTCGAGGTGATAACTCTAAGTTAAATGCTTCCTTTGAAAGTCTTACATATGGACTTAACAAAGACTCCTAGCTCTTGAAAGCTAGTTGGACAAGAAAAAAGATATTTGCATCATCATACATGACTTTGAAGGTCAATACATGAAGTTTCCCCTTCCCTTTCCATAAATTATTCATTACATTTACCTATATCTAACTTAGTGATCTAGGAAATATGTCTTGTCTTAGGATTTGTCACATGTAATAAGGGTTAAAGGTTGTCCCCCAATGGTAAAACTTAGGTAAATTCTAAAATTAACTTATGTTATGATTTTGGTAGAAGAAACCACTTGGTGTGCATCATCTAATGACTTGTAAAGAAGTTAGAACCACCACTATAAGTGCACACCTTGCATTGGGATATGTGTACATGTATTGGGGGTGGCATCTATGCTTTGAGATCTATGTACCATGCCTCGAGAATCATGTACTTGCTCTGGGATCCATGATATTGCCTTGGTATCCCTGTACCAACATACAAACACGTAAATCTACATTGGGATCCATGCCATTTTCTTGGGATTTGTGACACCACATTGGGATACATGTCACTACATTGGAATCTGTGACAGTGCATTGGATCATGATAGGGACTCCACATCATCATTGTGTGGCACATGGACCATTCCTCGAGGGTGCACTTGCTCATTTGAACCATTTCTTGAGGTTGTTGAGGTGGTTAAAGAACATATTTTGAGGGAGACCAGCTTCAGGGGTAGTTATCTTTTGATAGAGTGTCCATAATTACACTAGATCAATGCTATCAGATGTAAAATGATCACAAGATTTCCAAAATGTGGTCATAATAGAAAATTGGGAAAAAATGGACATAGTTATGGCATTTTAAAATTTTCTACGAGAAAAATATCAATGTATTTTGACCACTCAACATCCCACTTGATCCCACACATGTGGGTTGTTAGAGAATCTTATGGAGCGTACCTCTTCTCTTTGACTAGTCCATTCACATGTTGGAGTTGGTTGAGGTGGTTAATTCATGATATATTATTTTATTTGCTTAGTATGGTTTTAGACCATGATTTTGAGGGTGCCTCTTATATTTGCCAATGGTTTTTAGATAGGGGTTGTATTAGCACATGGTTTTGTATTTAGCACATTGTTTTCACTAATGGTTTCATGAGGCACCTCATCTATATAAGAAGGCCTTCTCTTCAAAGTAACTCAGTTGGAGAATAATAAGAAGAATCTAGTCTTGCCTTGCAAAATCTATTATGTAGTTTTCTTTATCTTGAGGGTTTTATTATAGGGCTATATAATGGAAAATACTTTGTTTTTCCAGGTTTCTTTGAGGAAGGAGATGCTAAAAGACCATTGAAGGGCACCATGCCACATTGTAAGTTATAACTAGCTTTGCCTTACCCTCTTTGATCATCTATGTTTAGGATTTAGAGCATTAAGCTTGGACATCTCAGGATTCTAGGTTTTTTCTTTAGGACTAGCATAGAGTTCATCTTCTAACACTTGGATTTGGATTCTTAAAGAACCAATCCCCCTAAGGTGTTTGATATTTCCAGAGGTTTTAATTGGTGATCATAGCGGAATCCTTCTTAGTGCATGTGACTTCAACACATAAGGTAAAAGAATAACACCTTTAAGCTAGGAAACTAACACCATAGCCCGAGCAAGGTAGGCACTAGTCTACTCTTTTTGACTTCCTCAACCAAACTCTTAAAAAAAAATCATTTTTATTTTTGTTTTTTGCAATCTAGGGTTTTCATTTGTCTCTATTTTTAGATCTAGGTTGCTTATTTCTCTAAGTTAATTAGGCTAACAGTTTCCAAATCTAGCTATTAACTTAGAATTTTTGTGCAAGTTGCTCTCTTAATTCGCTTATTCAAAGTTCGATTTGCACTTTTCTTTCCTATGGTTGGATTTGATACATATTTAGATGAAGGATATGCATTGGATCTAACATGTTCTTCTCGTATCTTGAGCATAGATCTAATTTTCACACGATAATGATGGTAAAATCTAATGATATAACATTTGAGATTAATTGGATGGTTTAATTTAATACTCATTGTTGGAAATGGCTAATTCAAGAGCCAATCTAGACAAAGTATCTTTAGAATGCTTCAGATTTCAGTATAGATCTAATAGTATAATTTCAAATCTTGTTGATGGATCTTAATAAAACATAATGAATGGATTAAGCAGGATTTCAAATCTCATGGTTCAAATCCTTTCCTAGTTCAATAATTCTTGGTAATCGTCATCAGGGGTTTAATAATTAAGTTTGACATACATTTGCATGGTTTCCTTGAAACGCTTTGTGATATTTGTGATCTACACCATATTTTGTGTTAAATCGCTACACAAAATCCTTGAGCGACCTACAATGAAGCGTTAATCAATTCTCATTTGTTTCAATATTGTTTGTTGGTTAAGAGTTTTGAGGGCTTCATGGTTATTGAGTTCATTTGATACACCTCATTGGATGAGGATTTGAAGGTATTTATGCTTGTGTAGTCTAATTCCTTAAGAAATTACTGATTGAAATCCTTAAATGCATCAAATCTAAGGCATAAAGAGTGCAACGAGTCATCTTATCAGTGAAATCGCTCACTAGAATGTTATTGTTTAAAGCGTTGGGTTTCCTTTGCAACATTCACCTTATTTGTGCTCTAATTTATCTCAAAGAAAAAGTCGATGCAAAGGAACTCAAACGACCCGCTTTTAAAACTTATATCTCATCTATGTTTAAGTTTATTTCTTGGATTTGGGGCATGATGAAAGTTTCATAGGATTCATGATCTATTCTAATGCAATGCCTTTCTTGGATGGATCATTTACAAAGGTTTGGTTTAAGATCGTCATTTTTTTAACTGAAACTGAAATTATATTAATTTTCAAAAAAGGTTGTTGTGTCGGAGTGAACAACAATTACATAGTCTACTTCTAAGCTTGCCAAAACATAGTACATTTCATTAATTAAGTCTATTGACAGAAAGAGATAAACCAGAGAAAAGTTCCAGGTTATCTTACATGTTGCTTGCCTATTGAACTAACCTAGAAAACAACTAATGCTAAAAAACATTCAGACGTTAAAACTTGTGAACTTCCCTAATCCTCCTGCTCCTTGCCAGCATGTTGTATATTAGGGCCTTCAATTCCCATCCGGACGTGACATGGAAATGTTGTTTCTGCTTAATTTTCTTCTCCATCCATAGACCTTTGTGTACCTAGATTGTTTGATTCGAGAGATATTCTCCAGGCACTGAGATGCAGTTATATCCTTCAACCTTTCACATTCTACCCCTAGAAGATTGATTATGCACTTTGTAATGTCCCTTTCCCAGTGCAAAATTTGAAGTGATATTGAGTAATTAAATTAATAAGGTGTTATAAAGTGACTTTGAGGAAATATTAAAAAGAAAATCATAAAATTACTTTATAATTAAATATTATAGAGAAAAAGGAAAAGGGGTATAAAAGTACAATGAGAGCCCATTCTCTCATTATGCATGATAATTTATCAAATTTGTATTTTGGTGAGCTCTTATAACTTTTGGGGCTTTGGGGCCAGAAACCCTTGAGTAGATTGGTTTCGATAGTAGAACGAATCCACCCTAGCTAGTCAGTTAGAGAAATCAAGCAGATCTTTCACAGGTATGCATTGTTGAAGAAGGAGATCCATCATTTTGTTAGATCTAGGGTATTTGCAGAGTTTGTGGAGGATTTGAGGGAAAATCTAGCTGCCTTTCATCATATTTTGATAGATTGTAGGGCATTTTCTGAGTTGTGGGTGTTTGTGGAGGACATCCTAGGGTAGAGATTGAGATACCATTCATATTTGTTGGTCAAAAAGGACCAAACCATTTTGTATTGCAGCTTTCTCCTTTGGCTGAGACATTTATGTGCCAAATCTTGGGAGTATTGGAGAGAAATCATGGTTGTTGTGGCAACTCGTGGATCTTTAGAGAAGGGTTGTGATATTAACAACAAACTGTGTGGGGTTTAAGAGGGACTGAGTCACTCATTTTACATCAAGGAACTTAGGGAAGGGCCGCATTACTTATGGCTGGCTATGGAAGGATCTTTTAAGGAGGCTGTAGTTTACTTAGATCGTGCCATAAATTGTTTCTTATGATGTTCAAAGGGGGAAATCCAATTGTATGAAGTGTTGTCCAATCATTATTACTACAGGTCAGCAAAAGATGAATAAAACAATTTGATATTGCAGATTTTCTCTTGTTATTACAATTTTAGTATGTGAGTGTTGTCATTTGTGTAATTGTTGTTTATTTTATTAAATGCAATAAAAACCTTGTATGTGCCAAGAACTATTATGGTTCATTGTGAAACTAATTTGAGCAAGAGGTCTGAAGCAAATAAACCTTAAAATCCTATCGACGGTAAACAAATAACCTAACAGCAGTGCAAGAAGGTGGATTGTTTGTGAACTATTTGACAAAAGTCCTGTTGTCGCCCTAATGCACACTTGCAAACGTGAGCTAAGTCCGGCTCACTTAGTGTACCCTCGGAGACACAATGTCTAAGTTCTTGCCCACACTGTCACCTTGACAAGAACTTTTTCCGTCTAGGCTTACTCCTAGGGAAGCCAAGGGGGGTAGTCCCTAGTTACTAAGTTAATTTTAATTACAATGTCTAGGAGTTAGTTTCAATTGATTATAGGCCAATGGGAAAACTAGCCTAATATGACAAGCAGCAATGCAGGTGCAAGTCCAAATCTATATGTTAGGCAGCCCTTTCTCTAAGTCAACTATAGACTAGTGCCTAAGGTTGGGCAATGGGGTCAACTATGTGTAAGGGTGGTTCGTTACAAGGAATATTACAATTGAATTAAATCAAAACTACCCAAACCCCTCAATTAGATTTACTTACAAAATTATACAAGTTTACAAATAAAAATACCAAAGATATACAAGAGATATACAATAGATACAAGATACAAGAGAGATAGACAAAATCACACCCTAGGGCCAAGCATGCCCCAAGTGGCACTTACTCCACTTGGACTGCCTTCACTGGCTACTAACCATAAAAGCACTCAAGGATCAAATAAGTGATGCCTCCCCAAGTGGGATACTCAATCACTTATAGATCCACACCACAACAATGATAACTGATTAAAAGATATT
>JASDQU010105685.1:164978-229412 GCA_032191745.1 Picea mariana | reverse complement strand
ATTTCAGTTTAATTATCATTGTAGTACTTATGCAAATAGCCAATTTTTGTAAACAAAACTATTTGGCCATGACTCATGTTGACAATTGGTGGATAACCTTTTTCATTCCATAAGTTAATGATGCAGATGTACTTCCCTATTATATGGTTCTAAAGTTTGTATGTTTGTAATTGCTAGAATCTATATGGTTTGTATTTGTATTTGTAAAATATATTTCAATTTCTTACTTTGTATGTGCAATTGTTAGCAGCTAGAATCTAGATGGTTGATGCTTGGATGATTATTCATTAATATACTACGTAAGATTCATGGAATGATGGATAATATGGAATTTAGATGGCATTTCATATATTGGAAGTATAACAAACATACATGTTTCATAAATTTTGCATCTAGTTTGGCATTCTACATGTCTTCTTTTGAATATATATATATATATATATAAACGCTCCAGAGACGCTTCGCTCCCGACCATTTTTTGAAAAATGCGCTCCCACGCTCCTGCTTCCCGCTCCCGCTCCCGCTTCGCTCCCACGCTCTGGCAACACTGGTCTAAAGTAAATAAACCTTAAACCTATCAGCAGTAAACAATTAACCTAACATTTGTCTAAGAGGGTGGACAGTTTGTAAACTATTTGACAAAAGTCCTATACCAAATAAACAAAACAAAACAACTGTCAATAAGGGGAATTTTACAGTGGCATCTTAGCAAGGTTGTGAACTGTTTGACGAAAGATCTGAACCAAATTAACAGAAATATATCAGCAGTAATAAGAGGGGATATTACACACTTCTACGTGAGAATTGAGCTCATTTGGTTGGTATTTTGTGAGATGCAGTCTGGTCTCATGTGTCACCAGGGAACCAGTCAGTTCATCTATTGAAAAACGTGATAGATCCTTGGATTCAAGGATTGTTGTAACAACAATTTCGAATTTCTTTGGTAAACTTCTGAGGACTTTCTCAACAATGCATTGATCAGTGATGGCTTCACCAGTCAATCTGATCTGGTTCACGATTCCCATGACTCTGGTCATAAACTGATCCACATTTTCAGACTCTGTCATTCTTAAAGTCTCGAATTGTGTCCTCAAGGTCTGCAATTTCACTGTTTTGACCCTGTCATGCCTTGGTAGGCTGATTTAAGGATGTCCCAGGCCTATTTTGAAGAACCAGCGCCTGTGATTTTTGAGAAAATCGAATCATCCACGGAAGTTTGAATCCAGAATTTAGCTTTATTTTCTCTGTTCCTCTGAGTTGCCTGAGCAATTCTCTGCTGGTTTGTCATGGCAGCAAGGTCTGTTGGATCTGGTTCCACATATCCAAGATCCATTGGATCCCAACACTCTTGTGCTTGCAAGAAGGATTTCATTCGAAGAGACCAAAACTCATAGTTCTTTCCAAGAAGAATCGAACCTTGAGTTGGTCCTAAATTGCTAGACGTCGGCATATTTAAAGAATTTGAACAAAACACAAAAAAAAAAATTGGAAAAATTTTGTGTTTACCTGTTCTTGTGCCTAAACCAGGTCTGTTAATTTCTCTATCCCTCAATTTGCCGAAATCCAAAATATCACGGCGCTTATTCAAACGCCTTTTCAAGATTTCGCGTTTCGGGACTTCCTGTTTCCCGATGTCAAGAGTCCTTGACCCTTCGTCCTTCAGATATCCGAAATGTCGATTTGCGGAAATGGCTTTAACAACAATTAGCCCCAAGGCTATACCTCCAGTCCATGTGACCACTTCCCATATGACCGCAGTCCTGTTTCGAGGTTTTATGACCCAAAGCGCCCGACCTCTTGTCTCTTGGATGGCCGAAATGCCGAAATGACCTTTATCGCATTAGCCCCTTGAGCTATGCCTTGGTCCATGTGACCACTACTCATAAGACCTCAGTCTTGTTTCGGGGTTTCGCAACTCAAGCGCCCGATCTCCTGTCCTCTTGACCCCCGAAATACCGATACGCAGAATGTCGAAATGGCAAAGAGTCCTCCTTTCGGAAAATCTCCCGAAATCCTGGATTGCTACCACGCATCTCCTCAAGATGGACGGTCGTCCTACGTTTCGTGATTTCGCGACTTGCGACCCCCGGTGACACAAATCCTCTGTCAACTTGAAACCCCGGTAGCCGAAATACCGACGGTTTCCTCGATCTCCGCCACGTGTCCCAACAAAAGGACTGCTGTGATCTTTTCGGGATTTAGGGACTTTCGCCGTGGAGTGTCCCGACCTTCGTCAACAAGACCTCCGATATCCCGAACTCCGAAATGCCGAAATTTTGATGGCGCTTGGACCTGTTGCCACGTGTCCTAATTGATGGACGGTCGAGATGATTTTGGGATTTCGCGTATCGAGGTTTCGAGTGCAGTCTCCTTTGCTCGTCCAACTCCAGATTCCCGATTTCACGATAGCGTTAGATTGACGACTCACGATCTTTCTCGATCCAACGGTCTAGAATGAATCGAGATTTCGCGATTCGTGAATTCTCATGGCAGTCTTCTGACCTTTACACCCTATGAGTCAGCGAAATGTCGAGATCTCGCCGCGTGTCCCTTGATGAACGGTCCTAACGATTTCGTGACTTCGCAAGTCAAAATTTCTCCTGTGCGCTCCAGAGGACTAAGCCTCGTGCACTTTCTCAAGGATTCGACGGCTGTCAGTCCTCTACGCCAAACCTGACGGTTGAAAATCTTTTGTCGTTTCTACGCTCTCCTCGTCCTTGCTGCAGTCGATTTGCACCTCAGGTCTATTCGCAAGTCCAACCTTACGGCTGCAACTGCTCGTTCTTGACTGCTTTCGCAAGTTCTTTGCTATTCTTGCAAAGAATTTCTCCTGAGGAAAGAAATTCGTGAATCTTTCAAAGATTTGAAAGAATTTCACGAGTTCTTTGAAGCTTACTGTTCTCTGCTGCAATCTTTGACGGATTTGAGATATTTCCCGAAATTCTTTAAATGTGCTTGCCTCCTGCAGCTCTTCTTCGAGAATCTTTGACGTATCTGAAATTGTTCACGATTCTTTAAACTTTCTTCTTCTGCAGTCTCTACTTCCTCGATCTTTCGAGTGTATAGCACTCTGCTTCCTTGTGGGAGTTTCCCGAGACGATCTTTTGAGCAAAATGCGGACAACGACTTTCTCTCCAGTCTTTGTGAAGTGGCTCGCGTCCTGTGCTCTCGTTCACAGTGTAAGCTCTGCCTTATTTGAGGATCGGGTTGCTCTCGAGTCTGTGTGAAGAGGCTTACTGCTGAAGCTCTGATACCATGATAAATTGTGAAGCAAGAAATGCAGAGAGAAAGAATAGAGCAGAAATAGTATTCAGTATATTGAGAATGTAAGGAGAAAGTACAATGATAAGAGTTAACGAAGAAGTGATGTGCAAAAGGAAAATAGCTGAGCTAAATAGGCTCAAGCAAATCAAGAAAAAAAAGTACAGCTGGCCAGGACAGCTGGCAGTGTACAGTGAGCCTGTTGAGGTTACATTATATTTAACAATGGACTCTCCCATTACGTTGACATTTAGAATGATTGAAAACACTGCAAGGGGAAGAATTAACCTCCACGTCATTGTCAAGCTATGGAGTCAAGAGAATTTACAAGCGAAATTGTATGGAAGACACGAACAAAGGAATGTTACTGCCTTTTCAATTGGAATTTCAGGAATATTAATATTTAAGTCTATAGAATTTTTACTAATGATCGGTATATTGCCTGGACCACTAGACAAAAATAGATCAATTGTGATTTTCTATTATACAGATGTCTAGATTCTATATGGGAAAAATAAAGTTGGCCATAAATATTACAATGGCAGACTTAGAAAAGGTGTAAATTAACAGAAGCAAACGTACTTGTAGGAAGACAGATATGTCTCGAAATTATATATATACATAATATGTTTGAGCAAATCAGGGGAGCTTGTTCTACTCCAGAGCAAGACGGAATTAACACAAGGCTGTTCGTGTTATTTTCTCTTAGCTATATCAAAAAGTTGTTTGAATAAACACAAAGACCAAGTAAAACATGACAGCGAGCCTGTAAATTTGGGAACCTGAAATTTATTGGTGTTCTTGGTAGACTGCAAACAACATTTTATGGCTATAAGTTGATAGAGAAAACAGCTTATAGATAATTCAGAGATGATCTCATTTGAACTTCATCTAAAGGGACTTACATGTTTTTGCGTCCCCACCAGCTGTAGATGAAACAACTCCAAGACTGGTAAGTGATACAGTCAAACCACCATATACAATACTTTTTAGTACGTCCCACTCAGTTACTATTTGTGTAGCTTGTGGCTCTGTAGTTGTAGTCCTTGTCGATTCAGGAACTGTCGTAGCCACATCATATGGTTGAGAGTCATCTATAGGCTCAACTTCAATAACAGTTTGAACGGCTGTTACAGTCACATCAGTTGAGATCGCTGTCTTTTCGGAATGTAGAGGTGTAGGGTCCCGTTTTGTCAAAAGACCGCTTGATTCAACACGAGCTGATAACAATGGTGATGTTCCCTCACTTTCCTTGTCATCTGCAGAAAGCAGGTCAAATATCTAGTTAACAATCAATAAGTTCTAGTCCCCACACCCAACATAGTTGTATTCAGCTTTCTGTTTACACTGTGACAACAAGGACAAGGAAAAGTGAGATTTTAACTATTACTTTTGGTTTGTTATAATAAAAAAAGACATAATAGTCCACACACCTAATTATTTGTTTTCAGCTTTCTGTCTACACCGTGACAACAAGGGCAAAAAGAAAAGTGAGATTTCAACTGTTATTTTGGGTGTGTAATGATAAAAAAGCACAAGACAAAATATGGTCACAGACAACAGTTGTAATTCAAAACAAAATTTTACAACAACGGTTCCATCATCGTAGTGCAGGGTCTTGCTAGAGAAACGGTATCTGCCACATGGATGAAAAAAATTAAAGTCAAAACAGCAGTAGTTGTTCCCTATATGCCTTTTAGATGGGACAAATTCTATTATATGCAATGTTCTGTTCCCTCTTATTCATTATGTTTGAATGCACCTAGAAAAGTCAGGTGTTTACTTTACTTGTAAAGAAAACAAACATGTAAAATATGGAACTAGCAAAATGCCCAGCAATCTGGGAATTAGAACACGTCTCTGGGCCTGCATGACAATATCTGGTATGTCGGACACTGGAAACTCTAGGACATATGTTGGATATGCATTTGACACATGTCAAATACATGTCCAACACATGCCTTAGTAGTGTCCAGACATGTTGGACACCAACATATGAACACTTGGGAATTTGCACACTTTAAAGAAGAGAAGGCTTGAGCAGTGCAAAGCAGAGGCAATGGTGTATGTACATTTGAACCTCTGTCATTTTATAGGATGAGGGATTAGTGATTGAAAAGAAAGAAAAAGATCAGTGTTGAGTTGGCATTAACCAACTTGAATCTTACTGAACCAGTGTTAGAGCTAGTCACTTTTGATGATGGTGATCCTCTCAAGGGGCCATCCTTCGCACTAGCAAATGTAGATCTTAGATTGGATATGAAAGAGGAGAGAGCAATGGCAGTGGTGGTGATCTTGATGATTCTAACATAGAGGGAAAATAACAAGTTATGAGATTATTCCACCTATGGTTCTAGTATCTACCCTATTTTGTATTTGTCATTGGCATTCCCACCTATAGTATCAGTGATTAGTTATCTCTATAATGTGTTTTGATTTTGATATGATGACATCAAATGACTCAATGAGAAAACTGCATTTTATAGTTCCAACTTCTAAATTTCAAATTATGTGTATTGAATGTTCTAATTTCTTGTGTATTTGATCATCATTTGACATTGACATTGATGTACTCACTACTTATATCAATATTTTGTAAATGTTCTAATCTCTAAAAAAAATTGGATCTTTATGTATATATTTTATTTTTGCATTTATAATTTGCAATTCTTTTCATATGTCATGCCCAATATTATTATTTAATATATAAATAAATAAGAAGTTGATCCCAACAAGAAAAAAAAACGAGCGTGCTCAATCTTGAGTTGTTTATAGAGTAATACCGCTTGATCCTGAGCTATCCGCAAAGTAATACTGCAAAGTAATACCATAGAGTTCATCACTATAAAGGGTGTAAATAGAAGCGTAGTATCGCACACAGTAAATGCATGGCCAACTTAGGGTACGACAAGCATGGAATAGGGAAACGATGGAATATATTACAAACGATTGGAACAAGAGGGCGCACTGGGACTAGGGTTTGGGTTATAGATTTATATGGTTTAGGGTGGAGAACCCAGGAGTGAAAGGAAAATAAACTGCGCAAAATTTTGCAAGTTGTTTCACAATAGATCTCTATTTTGAATTATACTTTTAAAACATTGGAGTAAATATGGTTGATTTAACTATTAGGGGCTCTCGCTTTTTTCTAGACGAAGATTTAACTATTAGACAACAAGAGGAAAGAAGGGAAGAGATGTCAAAGGTTAGGACAACAAGGGATGAGGGAAAAAGGGCATGATTGTTCAAAGGCAAAGCTGTGATTGCCTTTTTCGGTCCTCATTCAAAAACAGGAAAGCAAGGCGGTAGCCAAGAAGTGACAGCAAATTCATTAGCAGGAAACTATGCAACAAGGCTAGTATGGACAGATAGGGGTGAAGACTCAACTTTGAGTCTTGTAGGCCAAAACAAATAGCAATTAGATTACACCCAGGTTTCCTTAAGATTAGTTTGTTGGAACTACAGAGGTTATCCTTGGAGGCGAGGACCTGGGTTAGGACCTATCGCGGAAGATAGAGACATAATTTGTCTATTGGAAACACATGAGCATGAAGGGTGTAAGACACCTATGTTTGAAGGGTATGTGAAGATGGCAGTGTGGAATAGAGCAGCTGAGAATGGTAAAGGACACGGGGGTATCATGGTCTTAGTGAGGAAAAGTTAAAACAGAAGGTCATCTCATTCAATTAGAAAGAGAAGACTCAAATAGACAATTCATTTGGTTTAAAATATCAGAAAATGGTAACACCATTAGAATTGCAGCATGTTATTTTGCCCCACAAGTTTCAAAAACTTACAAAAGTAGGGGGCTTGACCATAAAGACCCCTTTGCAGTCTTTAAAAACGATATTGCAGTGTACTCTCAACTAAGTGAAGTCCTTATAGTGGGGGATTTCAATGCTAGGACAGCAAGTGAACAAGCTAGTATTCTTCGTTGCAAGGAAGACCGCAATCCCAATTGGCTTACAGAAGAAAGGAATCATCAGTGTACAAGAGTTTCAGAGGACAACAAAAGTAGCAACCTTTTTGGGGAACAACTGCTTACTCTATGTGGAGCATTTGACTTAGTCATTTGTAATGGGTTGGCCAGATGGGCGAAATCGGGTAATTTCACCTGCAATACCTACAATGGAGCAAGTGTAGTAGACTATGCAATTTGCTCGCATGGCTTGTGTGAGAAAATGGAAGAAGTTGTGATTGGTAAACAATTGTCGGATTTGAAATATGATCATAGACCGATCTATTTAAGTTTCACTTGAGCTAAAAAGCAACAAAGGGGGACAAAAAATCAATGCATTCAACAACCTCCTTCAAAGGGGAGAATTCTTTTGACTCAAAAAAATTGTAACACCTTCAAGATAGCACTAGAGAGGCTATTTAACAAGGAGAAAATTCTATCCCAGGGCCTCCATAGTCTTGAGCTAACAAAGTTATTCAGAGAGCACTTACAAAATGCAAAAGAGCAAAAAATAGGAAATCTGAAACAAATTGTTTTCCGGTTAATGCTTGATTTGATGAGGAATGCAAAACAACAAAGAAAACTTTGAAAGAGTCGAACGAGAAAGAAATAAACATAAAATCCTACAAGTAAATTGTAAGAAAGAACAAAGTTGATTTCATGATCTCAAGGAGGGAGGAACTAATTTTCTTGGGGAAAAATAACCCCAAGTTATTTGGGAAGGAACTTCAAATGAGAAAGAAACAAACTGAAAATAATATCACAGCTTATCAATGGTTTGAGTATGCAAAGCAGCTTTATGAGAAAGATCCTAAGGTTGACACCCCTCCCTTGATCAACACTACCACTAAGCTCTTCATCATGCAAGAAATTGAGGAGGGTATCAAAAAGTTGGGGGTTGGAAAAGAAAAAGATTTAGTCGAATTCCAAGCAGAATATCTAAAATGGGATTCAAAAACTCTTGCACCTCACATTATGAAAATTTTCAACAACATCATTCAATAGGGATTCCCTACAGATTGGACAACGAGTCTAGCAATACCACTTTTCAAGAGTGGGGATGTCAACAATCCCTCCAACTATAGGTCTATAATGATAAACCCCTTGTTCGCAAAATTATTCGGAAGTATGCTAGAAAATATAATCAGCAGGTGGACGGAAGAAAGAGATAAGCGCGCCAAAGGGCAAGCAGGTTTCAGACCTAAACACTCAACGATTGATCACGGTATAACTCTAAGGCACATCATTGAAAAAGTGTGGGAGAAAAAAGAGGAAGTCTTTTGTTGCTTTGCCGATTTCAAAAAATCTCGACACGGTCCCTAGAGAGAAGCTTTGGCATAGAATGGAGGAACTTGGGGTTCCTATGCACCTTAGAGCAGCTGTCCATAGACTATATGAGGAGGTTAAAGTCAAAATCAAAACGTCAGCTAGTATCTCCGAAAGTTTTAGGATTGATATAGGGGTCAAGCAAGGGTGCCCATTGTCCCCTACCCTTTTTGGTTTATATATAGACAAACTTGAAGAGTGGTTAAACTTGCAGGAGGGTGATGGTGCTCTTTTGGGCGAGTTTGTGATAAGGCTTCTCTTGTATGCAGATGACCTTATTCTAATTGTTAAATCTGCTCACAGGTTGCAAGAACACTTAATTTTCCTTGAGCACTTTTGTAGTACAGTGGGGATGCAAGTCAATACTAGCAAGACGAAAGTGGTAGTTTTCTCTAGCAAAAGAAAACAAAAACATAATCAACATAAATATTAAATTCTACTTTGAAGGCAACACTCTTGATGAAGTGGCAGATTACAAATACCTCGGAATTGAATTCAACAAAAATTTAAGTTGGGAAGGTTGCAGAAAGAAAAGAATTTTGGGAGGTTGGAAAGCATTCTATGCTTTCCAAAATAGGTGCAGAGAGGCAGAGCTATGGGATTGGAAGACTATGCAAACTCTTTTTGGGTTTTTAGTGATCCTGGTGGTTCTCTATGCTTGTGAAGTGTGGGCCAGCAGTGCATCTGACTTACAATGGAAGCAAATTGAGAAGATTCAAAAACGTTTGATTACAAACAAATTTAAAATTAAAAGTCCAGTTCCTTATGATATCATGCTGAGTGAAATGGGGGTTGCTCCTATTGAAGCAATTGCTATGGTGCGTCTCATAAGATATCTAAAAAAAATTGAGCAAATGGAAGACGTTTGGTGGCCTAAGGTTGTCTTAAATGACATATTGTGCAAAAGAAAGAAGATGTGGATGCGGCAAAATATTAAATGGCTTAGTAAATGGGATATTCACTTGAATAGGTGCCCTACAAACAGTAAAGAGATAAAGGCTTTTGTTATTGATAAGTTCCACAAACGATCATGGGATAAAGGGCTAGGGAGAAAAAAAAAATATTACATTGAAGAGTTTAACCCCACTTACAACCACCATCAAAAAGCATACATAGGGGCCAATATATCTTGGAGAGCCAAAATGCTTATTGCCCAATTAAGAACTAATTCCCATCAACTCCGTTGTGAAACCGGGCAATGGAAAAGACCAAAGGAAGCTTGGGAAGAAAGGGTGTGTATGTTCTGCAACTCCGGAAACGTGGAAACAGAAAAACATTTCATTTTAGAGTGTGAAGCTTTCAAAGACAGCAGGGACAGTTATGTGAATATTTTAACAGCTAACTCTTGGAATAATTTATTCAACAAGGGGACTGTGGAGAAAGTGGGAGAGCTCATCATCAAGTTGAACAGAAAAATGACTGAAATGCAGAAATCAATGTATGAGGCGGTCTGTCCCATAGACTATTGTTAGCCTCATGGACAATAAAAAAATTTCTTCTTCTTCCACAATGTAGTTTCTATTGCTATCATTGAACAGGATTTGCCATATAGATGTACCAACACTTGAGCATGGCGAATAAATACACGCGCTATCATAATACCGTAAACCCGAACAACACGGGGTTGTCTCAGAAATCCTAGAACCCAACCACCAGTGCACCCGACCCCACATATTATGGTGTGCCCCGATGCTAGGTCGTGAAAGCAAGCATGTTGGTGGATCAATCTCTATGTTTGTGAGTTTAAAGTTGTGAGGCCGTGATGCTACTGCACCAGAATGGTTTCGAAGTCATGAGGTTCCATCCACATGGCCAAAATATTACCATGGGGTACCTTACATTTATTTTGACAGTTGAGATTTGGCCATTCCCACGTTATCTTTTCTCTCTGAAGATTGTGTTATGGTCTTTGATAGCTGCCATTTCTCAAAACCGAGGACCTACAGCAAGTGCCACTGGAGTTAGCAATAGATAGTGCATACGACTTCACAAAATGATTACATGTGGTCCGTGGAGTAACTACTTAATAATAATATCTTACTTCCTACGTTTGCGACTTTATAGAGGAAAGCGTGTACACATGGAATTGCAAATTGATATAGGAGTACTTCTGGGTCAGGGTCCCGATGCACATTGAATATGCTATTCGGAGCTGTGGTCTTGGGCCAAGAGGCCTGTTGCAGTATTTATGGAGAAAACTACCCTCAATGAATTATATGTAGCTAGGCTTGTAATGGCCACAGAATTTACTACACATGTACACTCCCTTCAAGCTTGTATGATACGGATGCTATTTAGGTCATCATTCATCAGATTGAGATTTCAATTGCCTTTGCCCAAGAGGCAAAGGTTCCTGAAATGTTTTTGAAATGGTTGCTAGTTATGTGTCCTTCCTCTAGTGAGCTAACCGAGTCACCTGTGCAAATCTGCTGGAGTTATTTTAGTTGGCTTCGATTTTTTTCAGATCAGTTCAAATATGGTACATTGGGAATAAATAGGTGATTATTGGTCTCTCAATGATTATTAAGCACAGTGTGCTTTCATGGCGATCAATGTTGACCTTTATAATGGTTCAGTTACTCTTATCTGGATTTGGAAGGTCGAACAGGCTCCTCTTTAAAATTTTCACAATAATTATATGCCAAAGTTATTGAGAATAGCCACGGCATATGTTACAAATTTATGCAGCTCTGCTTCTGAGGCATTCGATGAGAATGGTCTGTCTCTAATTAAAAATCCTGAATGCATAAAGCATGAAAAGTATAACATAAACAAGAGGGCACTTATCCCAAGGTCTTTACGGCGCCAGCGTTACCATGAAAAGAATAAGAGGCCTAGACATTGGTCCTTGGATGGATTCATTTTCACACGAGGGAATAATATACCCAGCGAAATTCAATACATCAAGTTCTAAGATATCGACATGTAAGCGATTGACGTACACATTTCTCTACGTATAATACATGAGAAATAATGCCCAACAAAGATGCAAAGTGATCGTTACATAAACATAACGTGCATGTCAAAATTTCAGAGCTGTGGCTATGGAGCAGTGACTAATAATAGTTCCTACGAGAATTACAACACATCCTTCAAGGAAGAGATTTTTTGTTAAAGTCATACAACTTATTTTTTAAATATGGTGTAACTTATAGATTATTCTTATATATTTAAATAACGAGTTTGCGAAATAGGAAGGAAATAACAAACATTGCAAGAAGAAACGTATAAAGCTTATACCAGCACTGCACTATGATAGATGGTGACAACCATCAAAACCACTGGAAACAATATGGATCTTCGCCCAGTATTGCTCCATATGAATGTTGAATGAGTGCTGATATTATATCTATGTTGGTTTGATGATTGAATTTTGCATATTGCCTCGCTTCCTTAGTATGAAGGTAAGCTCTCGATCCTTCATACTACTATCTCTATCTAAATTTTGATCTCTGAATTGCTCCTTTATACCAGCAAAGTATAGGTTTACATATCTTATTCATATTAGGTATAATACTATAGTTGTTTAGCCTTTTGTGTCTAATCTCTATTGTTCTAATATTTTTTCTCCATAAGGTCACCTTAATGGGAACATTCCACTGTAATCTACTAGCGGATTATATTGTATGTTTGTTATTGTTCTATTGATTGTGTGATTTTGTCAAAGAGTTTTCAGGTAGGGTAACCAAAGTTTCCACCTTTAATTTTTTTGGGCAATTCATTTCTCTGGTTCTCATATGACAATCACATTCTTCTTACTAGCAATAAGATTTATACACAATCCTTCAAATCTAGAGAACTACATGGACCACATTTCGTGTTTCTGGGATTCTTTTCAAATTGTTTTTGTGATTTCATTTCTACATGGGAATTTGGACATAAAATACCAATCTAAGTTTCTAAATTTTAGCTGATCAGTGTTTGTGTTGCTAGAGTATGTCAATATGGGATAAACTAGTGTCCCAGTAATATTTGTTCAAGCATGCTTAATTGTCACAATCTAAGCCATATGAACTAGGTTATTGGATGTGAACGCAGATATTTACAGAACTGCATCTTTGAATCACTGTGTGAGAAACTTCATCCTCTTTGTTTCTCAAGTGAGCTATTATAATTAACCAAGTAAGTACTTGCACTTCCTTTAACCGTCGAAAACTTTATGGAAACCAACCACTTCTCCTTTCTTTCTTAAGACCAAGGATAGTTGAGAATATCTAAGATGGATTCAAGTGATTGTTGAATTGTAGTAGTTAATGGTTACTAGGTTGTCTTGCTCAAAGGACATCGCATCTTGAAGAAGGGAAGAAAATAGATTGAATGAATGGTTTTGTGTGTAAGGCATTGTTCTTAAAAAAAAATACGAGTTACCTTGAATTTTGATCATTATTGCTACACCTTGGTTGTGTTTTAGCTTTTACACACACAGATGCCTATCATAAGATTGCTTTCTATGTACATAATGTATTGGTTGTGGATAATTGCGACATGTTCATACAGAGTTGCGAAATGATAACAACTGGCTGCGAAGTGTTATTGAAGAGATTTTCTCCCTTCTGACTTTTAACTCCATACTTAGTTGCTTATTTATTTAATATGCATCATCATGATATGATCATATACCATCAATAAACATTTAATGTTGTAGAGATGATGATGAGTTTTGGATTATATTGATGCCTTAGTGTTTGGAGGAGTTGCAAATCAGTCCTATGTGGTAGAATCCCAACCATGTTTGCTCCATCAAGTTTGATAATGCTTTTGAGTTAGATAAGTCTGTGTGGCAATTTGCAAATAATAAATGTACTTTTGGACACTTAGATTTTGTATAGAGATGGATTTGTAAGACATGATGTAGTCAGTTGCAAGAAGTGTGGTAGAGCAACACTTGGTTTGGCAGACCAGGTACACCTTACTCCAAGTTATGGATTCTATTAGACCTACCAACTTGGGATGATTGCTAATATATGTAGTCATTAAGCTTGATCAACTTGTAGATTATGACTGATAAATTTGAGCAACATTTGATTATGTTTAGTACCTTGAAATTTGACATATGCCTTGATTTTTGACTTTGCAATCATTGGGAAGATGCTCACCGGATTGAAAATCATTAAAAGAGGATTTAGAGGCATTTTGAGCATTATTTTTTAATTTAGCAGGTTGTTGGCAAAATTTTCTATAGCATTTGACTTGATGATTTAAGTCATATTGTTAATGCCATTAATATCTTGTTGCGGAATTCCATTGCTCAGTAAGAATATTTTCCTTGATTGAGGTGGATTTAGTTGATTGGGGCTTACTTGAAGGTTAGCAATGTATTAAAACAAGGAAATTATATGAAAAATTTAGCATATTGATAGGGTGATTATAGTTATCCCATAAATTGTCAACCTTCTTGTGGATAGAAGAGGAAATGATTGTCGAAAAACAATCGGTATGCCGATGAGAACCTAGCACTCATAATATTAATGATCCGGCCCACACTGATAAACTTAAACCAATAGATCTATGGGCTAGATGGATGTTTTGATGATAATTTGTGGTTTAGAGATAAAATCTAGTATTCACTATGTGTTTATGCGGGTTAGTAAATTTGATTTTGCCAATGAATCATGATAAGAACGCTCTTGACATTTACTTACCCTGCATGTGAAATGTGTTGAGATGATTATCATTTTCATTATGTTATGCTATGATGTTATGATAACATGTGATTCCATCTATTACGTTGATGCAATATTATATCTTTGATGAGGATACGTTGAGGTTAGATTAAGGGGCTTGGAAAAAGGTAGCGTTTAGAAAGCGGTAACTCAAGAGCAAACACACCCTCCCCAAAGAAGCTCATAGAAATGGACTCAATGACACCATAAGCCATGAAGTAAGTCCAACACGTACCACCATCACACTTACTCTTGAAAGGTTCTTTTCTTTCACTACTTCCCTCGGGACATATCCCTCTACCTGGGTCTTTAGGATCAGATGAAGGTCCTCCCATATTCAAACTTGCCAACTTACATAAAGTCCTAAGCTAGTGTCAAATTTCAAGGGGATACTTGATGTGAATTATTCATGTGGCTTATATATTAAGTAACAACTTGCTTTGCATGATTCAAGGACTAGTATATCTTATGAACATTGGCTTACTTGATTTCACGTTTTGATTTCACTTGGATGCACCTCACATGGTACTTTGAAGGATGCCCCAGGCTTTCACCCAGGATGTTGTGCCTTTATTACAGGATATGGCATGTGTGATGCAGAACATTGACTCACCCAGTGACTTGACACATTCAGGCATTGGCTCTCACATCTTTTGGACCTCGGACGATGGACAGATGGGCTTGATTTTGATAGATATGGTCATGGTGTCACGAAGATGGGCAGGAATCCCACACCCTGGGCTCTACACCCCAGAGACTATCATGCATTGGATGGAGGATGTTGCACAGAGAGATGATTGGAGGACACACAAAGACGATATACAACCTTCTCCTCTTTCGAAGCCACCCCTTGCACCTTGGATGCTGGGCATTTAGATGATGACGTCATGCTAGGGCTTTGACAGAGATGATGGGGTTTGTTGCCATTTGGATGCCAATGATGACTTGAGATGTGGGATACCTTGAGTCCATCAACAACCCTGTATATTATCTTGAAAATCCTACCATGTGATGAAAACCACATAAATTACACCCATCCCATATGAGGGGGTAATAGGGTGTTCTAGCACCAAGCAAGTACATCATGAACCATATCCAAATATATCCTTTGGAAGGCTAGATCACCGTAATAATGTGTGCATGAAGGGAACACTCCACTAGAATAGCCATGAAGCATGATGAATACACCAATAATATAGATAATGCTCGTAATGGTATACCAATAATAAGCCATTGTATGTAATCTGTAAGGTAAGATTCTCAAAAAGGGGGGATAATAAGCAAATAATCGTGCTAATCAACACTCCTACTCAAGACACCTCAGCACCCACCCATCTAGGTGGTGAACAGATAAACTGTCACAAGGGAAATGTCAAGGAAAGTGTGTGCACAAGTTAAATCCCCCCCTCAATACACAATGGTGCTCCATCAAATAATACTGCATCTGCCTTCCGTGCAATGATAATGGCAACTGGATCATAATCTCTCAGATGTGTGAAATCAATAGGAAGGGATGACTCAAGGACTTCATGTTCGAATGCAGCCCGCTTGGGCAAGGTCTTCAACCTAGATAAAACCCTCATTCTACATAAGGGGGTTAACAGGAAACACATGGCTGTATTTAGTCCACCGAATGTAGCAACTCTACCATTGAGAGCCAGCAGAGAGCAGTGATATAATGGTAAGCGAGCAGAGAGGACATTGTAATAAGTTTTCCTTAACCTTTTGGAAACATAAGAGAGATATTATCCTTATATTCTGTCCAATTTGTTTCAAGAACTTTTTGCAACCCAAATATCGTGATTTGTAACGTTAGAAAGATTGGCAGAATTGTATGTATTAATCATGGTGAGTTGTTTGTTGCAAAAATTTTAAGGCAAACAACTACAGTGTATGCAATCAATGATCCCCTGCATAGCGCCTTTGGCATTTCGATTCACCATGTACGTTACAATTATTCTATGGATCAATGAAAATTTGTGCATAGGGTTTACATAAAATAATTTTTTTGCACGGTATGTTTTCCAACTGTACTTTCTTTCATTATAATTGTTATTATACATAGCGTGCTCATTATTTTTATTTCCTTTCCATCTGCAAACTAACTTTTTGGTATCATATCAATCCTACGTTGTTCGAGTCATGACTAGCATTATAGGTTTCAGATTTGATTGTGGTACTAAAACAGGGGTGAGAATAACGATTCTAAACATTATTGCACAAAGAGCAAGGTGAGTTTCTCTTACATCCCACTTGGGAAGAAATGGAGGTCGAGAAAGGTACAAGTGACAATCCCAATAGGAGTGGGAAATAGTTTAAAAGTGGGGTAGTAAAGTAGTAAATGTACTAACATTCGCATTGCATTCAATATCAAACAGTTATTATTTTTTAAGTTTTTTCGCATCCTCTAATTTGTTGTTGTTTTCTGTGCCCGATAACTGTAGGTCAGGCAAATTGTCACCTCAACGCCTCTCAGTGAATGAAAAATGAACTTTTCCAATTTGAAAAATTAAAAATAGTTTAAAAAAAAAATCTGTTTAATAAACAATCTTTTAAAATCTTTAAAAAATCAAAAACTATTTAATTGTAAGTCTAAGTAAGTTGATTCGTAAGCAAGTACTTAAAAAATAGGTTAATTAGGTTAATAATTTAATTGTATATTTTGTAATACTTTATGACAAAGATGTTCACTCTCAATTTCTTGACAATATTATCAAGATTTAATTTTTTATACTTGAGAAATATTACTTAGGAGTTTAAAATTAAAGTTACAAGTGCCACAAGGATTACTAGACTTAAACTTGTTATTATATCCAATATTGTAGCTTTTCAGTTTCTCTAGTTTCTCATCTTCGATGAATTTTGTGGAAGAAATTTTATATAAAACACCAAAACAGAGCACATGAGAGGTCTATTATTGACAAAAGATAGATTTGTTAACCTGGTTGTTGTGATCTTATTAAAAGTTTACCTGATTGTAAGATATCATGAGAAACGCTTCCATCTGGCAACATTGATACATTTTTTGCCAGCTTTCCTTTAGCCAAAAGAGGCTCCTTCAGTTGTTCATCTGTCAACAATACAAACCACTAGTTATGGATTTACAATAACTGCAATATAAAAGGGTTTGACCAAAAAATTGTTATTTTCAAGTCATTTTGGCATAAAAGTCGTCATCTTTGCATTTTCCATTTTTCCTCACATATTGTGTAAATTGTGTAAGTAAATTGTGTAAATTCAACATCGGCAAACACATTGAGCCACATCTTGCATTTACATATTTACAATTAGCATCAGAAAAAATAAATATTTCATTAGGGATCATAAATAATAGGATATATGTATAGAAATTTTCATCTTGACCTTAACATGTTCAAAGAGTTCCGAAAACTAGCTTCCAGCAACTTGAACAACAAAACTATAGCTGAGAAATGAAGTTCAAGAAAAGTATATATGAAAATAAAAAATGATAAGTTTTTAGAGTGGAAAATGGGTAACGTAGACACAATAAGTCTAGGAATTATATAAATAAACCTTGCATTAAAACCATAATAGCAAATAATAGAAATAAAGGTAGCAAGGATACTAAAAGATGAATAATAGAATGTACAAAGCTTTATGGTTCAAAAGATGAAGATTTTAAAGTGAGGAGAAGATGAATCAATGATATGTCTGTATGAGATACCTTCAAATATATCAAGTACAATGCAAGGCCTAGATAAAAAGATGTGGGTTTTTTGAAAAAAAATAGATTTCTCAATAGAGACATTGTGATCAAGATAAATTAAAGTTATGTTCACTTTAGGTATTACAGTCCTTTCCTTGCATTTACTATTTGTTCTTTCGTCATACTAGCTCATGTTGGCCTTCATTGGCCACACTTTCCTAAGGTCATGATTGAAGCTTGGATAAAAGAGGTTCAGGAACCTCACAAGAGAGAGTTTAGCTTGAAAGGCATTTCTATGCTTTGGTTTCTTGATAGAGCTACATGAGATGCCATTGTATGTTCCCAACCTTGGCTCTACACAAATACTTTTGTTGTGTTTTCTCTAAGAAAAGCACAAGTCATGGGTCGAATGGACTTTTAAGGTGTCCACGCAACACTAGCCTTCCCTTGAGAGAACCTCCAAGCCTCCAGCCAGATTTATTTTCCATGGGCCTAGAAGGTTCTATAGCTCTTTTCCTTAGAAGAGGTTTTGTCTAAAAGTTTACTTGTCAAAGGACCTCGAAGAATATGTCATTATTAGGGTTGATAGTAAGGTGTTTCACGATTTCATCAACCTATGAAATATATCAATCTACCTAACACCTCCAAGTGCATTTCAAAACCCAAAATGAATTTATTCAAAATTTGTATTGGGGATTCAACAATAATGGTTCCTAGACACATTACAATGTGAACTCAACATTATAGGGTTCACCATTCAATAATAGCGGTTTGTGGATACACTATGACATGAACTCAACATTACTAAGTTCATCGTTCAACATCAATAGTTCATGAGGGCTAAATAAGACCTAGCACATTGTCGCAGATCATTTATTACTCAAGCATTGAGGATGGGGCAAGTTCTTGGAAAAGGGTTCATTGCAAGTACATCTAAAGGACCTGTTACCCCCCTCCCACTCACCTGTTTATGATTACAGTTGCGTAAAACATCCTCCACGACACAGACTTGAGAGAGAACCCATGAGTTGGGTGTGTGGTTCCTATTTGAGACAGAACTGGAATGTTGTGTTGGCCTCCTCTATGCAGAGAGTTGAGATGATACTCCAGATGATTCTCCTGTGTAACGCAGTGAGAAAGAAGATCTGTCGAGTTGGACATGCTTGTGGCTGAGCACAGGTGAACATGTGGAAAAGCCCATGAGTTGGGTGCATCGTTCTAAGACAGAGAAGAAATTATGTATTAGCCTCCTCTGAGCAGAGAGTTGAGATGATGAACTCCAAATGTTTCTCCTGTGTAATGCAGTGGGAAAGAAGGTCTGTTGAGTTGGACGTGCCTGTGGATGAGCACAGGTGAACATAATCCTAGTGGTTGAGCACTAGTGAGTGTGGTTCTCCTGTGAGACGCAGTGAGATAGAGATGTGGACATCCCTGTGGCTAAGCACAGATGGATGTGCCCCTAATGGTTGAGCACTAGTAGGTGTATGAGATCCCTTGCTATATTGTTCAAGAGTCAGACTTACCTGTAACCCTACTTGTGATGTAAAGGGTACAGGTCGGCCCCACCATTAATGTAAAAGATAATTAATATGGTAATTATTAATTATATTATAAGTTATTGAGGTCGGCCCTCTTGTGCCAATAGACACTTATGTTGACATGTTTAGTCTAATGTAAAGAAAAGAAAATTCCCCATTGAGGAATCATATCACAAGTGTGTGTTTCAAAATTTCACCAAACACTTATTCTTGGGAAAAGTGCGCACCTCTCTTGGGCGCTAGGTTTCTAGGGTTTGTGAGCACCCTTTTGTGTGCTAGGTGTTTATGGTGGTGAAGGTCTTTCTCTTGAAGAATATAGAAAAGCATTGGCTGGGTTTTCTTCCCTTGTTGAGAAGGGTTTCCCAGGATACTTCTTGTGTACTTGTCATGGTGTTTCTTCTTGTGATCCTGGTTGCTGCAACAAATTGTTTATGGTTTAAGTAAAATGCTAAGATGGAATGAACTTCTTGCTTAAGCCTTACTTATTGAAAAATCAACATGGTTTCAGAGCATAGGTCTTGAAGAACCCTTGCACAAGCACTTAAAAGTTAAGTCGTCCTTCTTCTGCAGACTCGTATGGCCTCTAGGGTTTCTGCAGAATCCGTACGGGCCTCTCTTGTTTGACCTTTTCAACACCTAAAAATTGGACGTTGAGGCAAATTTTGGCATAGGTGAGTACAACCTTCACCACCACATCTCCAAAGACTCAGAGTGAAATTCCGAGCATTTTGAATTTTTGGCCCTAGGGTTTCTAGGGTTCCAAAATTTTCTACAGAATCTTGATCTTAGGGTTTCTGCAACTCCTTGAAGAAACATTTCAGCTCAACCAGTATTCCTATGACACTCTCAAAGCTTATTGTTGGCACTCATAAGCCCAGCAAAACCTAAGGTTACTAGTCTAACCTAGTCATTAAGTTTTCTATGTCCAATTGGCGAGAGTTTGTGAAGAATTCCGAAAATATTGAAGAACATAACTTTGGTGGAAGATAGGCTTGATGGATCAAGAAACTTCAGCTCCTGGAAGTCAAGGCTTCAAGTCACCCTTGAAGAAGATGACCTTTTGAGTGTGGTAACAAAGACTTTACCAGAAACAACTACCGATGAAGAGAAGGAAATAAGAATGGAAGAAAATGTCAAGGCAAGAAAAATAATCATCTACTCAGTAAGAGATCATATTCTACCTCGTATTGCCAACCTGAAAACAGCATATGAAATGTACAAAGCACTGAAAGATATGTTTGAAAGTGACAACACCCTCATAGCCGTTACCTTAAAGTTCCAGCTTCAAAGTACCAAGATGACAAAAGGTGATACAGTTGCTACCTTCTTTATGAAGATATCAGAAATCAAAGAACAGATAGGTGCCAATGGAGAAATCATGTCTGACAGAGAACTTGTCTTATCTACTCTCAACAATCTTCCAAAACACTGGGAACCTTTTTCTCAAAGCATCAATGGAAGTGAAAAGTTACCAACTTTTGATCGTCTGTGGACAAACTGTACTCAAGAAGAACTTAGACTTATAAATAGAGGAGTGGAAGACTCCCCCGATGACAATCATGCTCTTGCACTTCATACAAAGAAAGGGGGAAGATTCAAAAGAAATTTCAAACAAACATTCAAAGATGAAAAATCTCCATCAGCCTCATGTCATAATTAGAGAAGAGATGTTTCAGAGATTCGGTGCTTCAGATGTGACAAATATGGGCACTATGCAAGAAATTGTCCAACCAAGAAGAAAGGAAGACAATATGCTTCGACCGCTAACATTGATTCAGACCCACCCCAAAAGGATGAAGATCAGAGAGAGGAGAAGTACTTCCTCTAAACCAAATATAGAATTGAACATGACTACAGATCCAAGTAAATTGTTTGATCATTAAATTTATAGTTGATTGCATTCTTAATAAGTGAAGGGTATTATCTCCAGTATGGGAGCCCTCATGACTTGGACCACTATCCCTGGTACGAGAGTCCAAATCTTATTGATTGATTATTATGCTAGTCAAGAAGACATAAAAGATATAGCAAGCAAGTAAAAGAAGACATCCATCCTTCAAGCTTCAGAGAGAGTTACTTGACTCAGAGGGAGTCAAAACAAAATGAAAAGAAGGAAGAGACAATACCTTCTCCCCCTTCAACAATTCAGAGGGAGACAGAAAGTATTCTAGCCGATCGAGCTGCTCCAGTTGATATGCCCAGAAATATTGTAGTGGGGCATAAAAGGCCTACCTAGACTCAACAAAACTCTGCAGAAGGCAGAGGAACATACAAGTCCCTCAAAGGACACCCTGAGAAAGCAAAAGAGATTTTCAAGATACCCTTCAGCCATGAGCCACTTCATTGATTCAGAGGCTCCTTGTCATGGAGAAGTGATAAGAAAACAGGTATGGAAAAATGCCATAACAGAAGAATACCAGTATATCTTAAAGAATGATGTATGAGATGTTGTTCTGAGACCAGAAGAGAAGTCTATGATGACTTCTAAGTGGATCTATAAGATCAAGCATGCAGCAGATGGAAGTGACAAGAAAAACATAAAGCGAGATCTGTAGCCAAAGGACTCCCACAAACACAGGGAGTTGTCTATGATGAGACACTTGATCCAGTAAGTCTGATACACTTCCATCCGTACTACCATCCATGAGTTGGAAACTACATCAGATGGATTTATTCTTGATGAGTTTGGGTTTCAGCAAGAGTGTTGATGATCCAAACCTATATTATTACATTGTTGGTGACAAGAAGCCTGATTTTGGTGACTTATTCAGAAAGTCTTGTTGTTGGATACAAGTAAGCCTTGATTTATGATTTCGAGATGAAGGATCTAGGTATGATACACTACTTCTTGAGACAAGAAGTATGACAGAGGACCAATAAGACTTTTCCTGAGTCAAGGAAAATATACATTGGGGACATTAAAGAAGTTCAGTTTAACAGAATGATGGAAATGAATGATGAGTCAGACAAGATTGATCCACAGCTGATTGGATCACTAATGTATCTGGTTAAACACCAGACCTTATTCATGCTATGCAGTGAATGTACTTAGTCAATTCATGAGTCAGTTGGGACAGACTCACGAGATAGCAGTAAAGCATGTATTGAAATATATACGAGGCACAGTTGGATATGGCCTAAGATATGCCTCCAATGTGAACTTGAGCTTACAGGAATATGTCGATACAAGATTGAACAAAGAGTACAATGGACAAGAAGAGCATATCTAGTTGTTGTTTGACCTTGGAGTTTGCCATGGTTTCCTGATGCAGCAGGAAACAAAGCTCTATGGCCTTGAGTACCACAAAAACAGAGTATATAGCATTGAGTTTAGAAGTTCGTGAAGCAGTGTGGCTTCGCAAGCTTCTAACAAATTTATTCGATCATGAGATGGATCCTACTACTGTTCATTGTGACAACCAGAGTTGTGTGAAGCTCTTTGAGAACCCTGTGTTTCATGATAGATCGAAACACATTGAGATAAAATATCATTATATCAACGACATGATGCATAAGAAAGCAGTACACGTGCAGTACCTTCCTATACATGAGCAGATTGCAGATATCTTCACCAAACAGTTTTCCATTATGAAGTTCGAGTACTTCCGTGAGAATCTGGCTTGGTGGAGAATACCTCTCTAGATGAGAGGAAGTGTTGATAACTACAGCCAAGGCAAAGTTCGAGTATTACCATGCGAGACTTGGCCTGATGGAGAATGCCTCCCTAGCTGAGAGGGAGTGTTGATGATTACAGCTACGTGAGACATCCTCCAGGACACAGACCTGAGAGAGAACCCATGAGTTGGGTGTGTGGTTCCTATATGAGACAGAATTGGAACGTTGTGTTGGCCTCCTCTATGCAGAGAGTTGAGATGATACTCCCGATGATTCTCTTGTGTAACGCAGTGAGAAAGAAGATCTGTTGAGTTGGACGTGCTTCTAGTTGAGCACAGGTGAACGTGTGGAAAATCCCATGAGCTGGATGCATCGTTCTAAGACAGAGATGAAACGATCTATTAGCCTCCTCTGAGCAGAGAGTTGAGATGATGAACTCCAGATGATTCTCTTGCGTAATGCAGTAGGAAAGAACGTCTGTTGAGTTGGACGTTCCTGTGGATAAGCGCAGGTGAGCGTTATCCTAGTGGCTGAGCACTAGTGAGTGTGGTTCTCCTATGAGACGCAGTGAGATAGAGATGTGGACATCCCTGTGGCTGAGCACAAATGGATGTGCCCCTAATGGTTGAGCACTAGTGGGTGTATGAGATCCCTTGTTATATTGTTCAAGAGTCAAACTTACCTGTAACCCTACTTGTGATGTAAAGGGTACAGGTCGGCCCCACCATTAATGTAAAAGATAATTAATATGGTAATTATTAATTGTATTATAAGTTATTGAGGTCAGCCTTGTTGTGCCAATAGACACTTATGTTGACAGGTCCAGTTTGATATAAATAAAGGAAAATTCCCCATTGAGAAATAATATCACAAGTGTATGTTTCGAAGTTTCAGCAAACACTTGTTCTTGGGAAAAGTGTGCACCTCTCTTGGGCACTAGGTTTCTAGGGTTTGTGAGCACCCTTTTGTGTGCTAGGTGTTTATGGTCGTGAAGGTCTTTCTCTTGAAGAATATAGCAAAGGATTGGTTGGGTTTCTTCCCTTGTTGAGAAGGGTTTCCCAGGATACTTCTTGTGTACTTGTGTATGGTGTTTCTTCTTGTGATCTTGGTTGCTGCCACAAATTTTTTATGGTTTAAGTAAAATGCTAAGATGGAATGTACTTCTTGCTTAAGCCTTGCTTATTGAAAAATCAACATCACCTAGGGGTAACTAGAGGAGATCATGTCTCATGGCCCGAAATGAAGACAGTGATCCCGATGATGATGATCAGTATTCTTAGGCAACAACTTATCAACCCTTCAGATGCCTCACTCCTCATCATCATCATCAATACTGATGATGATGATCAGTATTCTTAGGCAACAGCTTATCAACACAACTTATCACACCCAATCAACATGGTTCATTGGAAGAGGGTGGTCTAACACATTATGAGGTACATTAGTCCTTATTTCATATAAAGTGTCATATTTAATACATTTGGCATGTGAGTGAGGATCATGTGTTGAAGGTCGATACTATATCATAAGCTCGAGAAGTTTTTTCTTTTTTCCTTGTTTCACCTTGGCGACCATCATTAATGTCCTAGTCCCATGTTGTCACTCTTAGGGAATAAGGGTACTACTGGGAGGCTTTGATTGTTGATTTTTCAATAAGCTAGGCTTAAGCATGAAGTTCATTCCATTTTTGCATTTTACTTAAACCGTAGACAATTTGTTGCAGCAACCAAGATCACAAGAAGAAACACCATGCACAAGTACACAAGAAGTATCCTAGGAAACCCTTCTCACTGCATTACACAGGAGAGTCATCTGGAGTTCATCATCTCAACTCTCTGCTCAGAGGAGGCTAATACATCGCTTCATCTCTGTCTCAGAACGATGCACCCAGCTCATGGGCTTTCACACGTTCACCTTTGCTCAGCCACAAGCACATCCAACTCAGCAGATCTTCTTTCTCACAGCATTACACAGGAGAATCATCTGGAGTATCATCTCAACTCTTTGTAAGGAGGAGGCCAGCACAACGTTCCAGTTCTGTCTCAGATAGGAACCACACACCCAACTCAGGGGCTCTCTCTCAGGTCTATGTCTTGGAGGATGTCTCACGCAATTGTAATCATCAACACTCCCTCTCATCTAGGGAGGCATTCTCCACCAGGCCAAGTCTCTCATGGAAATACTCGAACATCGTCTTGGCAAGTGGTTTGGTGAAGATATATGTGATCTGCTCACGGGTAGGAAGATACAACACGTGTACTATCTTCCTCTGCACCATGTCTCTGATATAGTGATAGTTTATCTCGATGTGCTTCGATTTGTCATGAAACACCGGGTTCTCGGAGAGATTCACATAGCTCTGGCTATCACAATGAATTGTAGTAGGATCTATCTCATGATCAAATAAATCAGTCAGAAGTTTGTGATGCCACACTGCTTCGCGGACTGCTACACTCAATGCAATGTACTCTTCCTCTACGGTACTCAATGCCATAGAGCTCCGTTTTCTGCTGCACCAAGAAACCATGGCAAACCCCAAGGTGAAGAAACAACCGGAGGTGCTTTTCCTGTCCACTGCGCTCCCTTCCCAATCTGCATCGGCATATCCCTGCAAGCTCAAGTCTACACTGGAGGCATATCTTAGGCCATAACCAACTATGCCTCGTAGATATCTAAATACATGTTTTGCTACTATCCAGTGAGTTTATCTCGGTTGGCTCATAAACTTGCTAAGCACATTTACTGCATAGCATATATCCGGTCTGGTGTTAACTAGATACATCAGTGATCCAATCAACTGTTTGTACAAGTGTGGATCAATCTCTCCTGAATCATTATCACTCATCTTCTTCAAATCCATCACCATTGGTGTCGGCATGGATTTGCATTCTGTCATACCGAACTTTTTCAATATGTCCACAGTATATTTTCCTTGACTCAGGAAAATCTCATCTGTCCTCTGCCATACTTATAGTCCCAAGAAGTAATGCATTAAGCCTAAATCCTTCATTTCAAATTTAGCAGTCAATGCTTGTTTGCATTTAGCAACGAGTCTCTCTTAACCGGTGAGGAAAAGGTCGTCCACATATAGGACCAAGATCAAGCACTCATTGCCATCAATGTGATAATATAGGTTTGGATCAACAACACTTTTGCTGAAACCCAAACTCATCAGAAATCCATCCATTTTCTCATACCAAGCACGTGGTGCTTGCTTGCTTTAGTTCATATAGAGCTTTCTTCAACCTGCACACATCAGATCTTTCGTTGTGTATAACAAATCCTTCTGGCTACTCGATATAAACTTCTTCCTCAATTTCACCATTGAGAAAGGTTGTCTTTACATTCATCCGATGTAGCTTCCAACCTGTTGACTGCCTCTCCAACACAGGTGGTCAACTCATGTGCCATGAAGAGATGCATCATCAGATGCCATGTTGTCGAAGACTTTTGGTCCTACAGGGCATGTGTTTGGCCCAACACTTTATTTTGTAATTGGAATTTCCGCACCCCTGCATGGGTTAATAATGTAATAGGTTTGCATGAGTCATGTCTAGATCAATTACCTTGGGATCGGTTCACTGGGAGAGTTCCTTTCACCGAGGGTTTTTTATCCTCAGGATACCAATTGGGCTTTTAGCCTAGTTGATTTCTCTTGAGCTTTTCCCTCACACTTGCAATAATTCCTCCAAAGTGGTGAACGACGTTCCAGTGGGCTTATGTTTTGGTAACTATATAGGGAAATCATTGTAAATGACCATGCAAGACATCTTAGAAAGTTTTGCGGAATTTCGTCAAGTCTAAGTTAGTTTTTTTAAATTAAATTTCCCTAAGTTTGGAGGTTTAATTATTTAATTAATTATTTATTTTTGAGTAATAATTGTAAAAACTAGGTCTTTGGATTTTTTATAGGGGTATTTGTGCTCAAAAGAAATGGAATAGCACCCCCTACATCCATGGACCAAGTTTCAGCTCAATCGGACAACTTTAGCCATGGGTTAGACCACCCGGAGTGTCAATCAGTCTAAAACAGCAATTTTAATTGCTAAAGTCCAAACATGGCAGAATGTAAAAATTGTAATAGTGAGTTAGAAAATGTGAAATGTTGAAATGATGGTTAGAGAGAGACCCCCTAAGCATAACTTTAGCCTCCCAACCTTTTTCAACCTTGTCTAACCCCTTTCACAACCTCCACACTCAAAAATCACGCCCCCCTAGGGGGATTGACATTTTTCTCTTTTTAATTAATTTGTGACTTGAGTGTGGCCCCCTCTCTTGAGCTTTCACTTCACTTGACCTTTACATCAACCCTAGAGGTGACCCCACTCACTCCACCTCACTCATCCCTTCATTTTATTTGATTTTTGACCTTGTGGAGCGCTCTCCAAGAGAGTTACGCCCCCCTTTTTGGTCTCTCCAATGAAAATTCGTTTTTATTGGTTTGAGGTTGTTTCTCTACCCTAGCATGGATCCCACAACCTCCCCTACGGGTTTTGTGTGATCCCAACACCCCTCACTCATCTCTCACCCTTCCTTACCTTTCCCTCATCCCAAGTGGTGCGCCCTCCAAGAGAAGTGCACCCTCCCTCTTCTTGGAACTCAACCAAATAATTTTTAAAAATTATTTGTGACCTTTCACTTACCTTGGCATGAATCCCATACCTCCTACACACCCTTGGATCTATCCAAGCCATTTTTCTATTTTTCTATACCCTAGATCTATTGTGCAAACCCTAGAAGGTGCACCCTAGCCTTGAGATCTACTCATTTGCTTGGTGGTGGACACTTGGCTTAGATCCAAGAGAGGTAGGTTTGCCTCTCCAAGTATAAATAGATCTCAGTTCTCCTCCCCAACTTACCATATCTTGAGCTATTGTTATGCTACTTGATTTCCAACTCTCTCTCTCTAGTCATTCATTTCATTTCATTTCCATTCTATGCTCTAGGGTTTTGGAGTATCTTCTCTCCAAAACCATTTTTCTTGAGTAATATCAATAAAGGAGAAACTTTGGAGGACAACAAGAAGACTAAGGCGTATGCTTCTTTTTCTTATGCATGGGAGGTAACATTGTAATGATTTCTTTAGATGATTGCAACACTAGATCTTAGGTAAAGTGTTATCTAAGTAGATCTACTAAGGCGTATGCTTATTGGGTTTATCTATCTTGATGTGTTAAATAAAATAGAAGTGTCATTTTGTTTCAATACATCAACATATTGTCTATTGTATGCATGTTACTTGGAGAAATCTTACAGGTTTACTTCTAGGGTTTCATTGGGAACTCCTTCAAGGACAAGGGTCACTTGAAGCTCTCACATACTCCATTTCTCTAACCCTATTACTCTTCATCTATTATTGCTTTTCATACATTCCATTTTCAGCTAGCATATAATTGTTTAAGTAGGTCATTTTAAATCAATATAATCTCTTGGTTTCTTGTGGAAAGTCTTGCCCTAAAAGGCAAGGGTTTTCCTTAATCCCTTTTTGGTTGTGTGGAGCCATTCTAGCAAGCAAATCTTGCTGATTTTGCAGGTATATCAGATATGGTTGAGAGGCTTGCACACAACACTAGAAGGCCCTTTTGGGGTTTGGTAGCTATCTCTCAACCTTACCTTGCAATTTTACTCATTTTTGGCACGTTTTTGCCTCTTTCTTTTGCTTGTTAGTGGTTCACACCTATAGAAGAAGGAGTGGTACGGCCTCCCTCTTTGTGTGAACTTGTTGGGTAGCATAGATCTAGCTAGGGTTTCATTTCTTAGTATTTTTGCTTTTCATTCTAGCTAGGACGTGAGGTTTAGAAGGTGAGGGACATCTTCTCAACCTAGGACATGGGGTAGGTTTGTTTTTGCTTGTTTGCTTGCTTGATAGTTTACTTGCTTAGTTTTTCTCTCTCTTTCTCATTTACTCGTTTGCCCTAATCACTAAATCTTAAAGGAAATCAACCTAACTAAGCAAATCTATAATAATACCTACCTAGTTGGGAGAGGAATACCCCAATAGGTAAGGCTAAGTGTTGAATGATATGATGTGATGCGATCTATGGTTGAATGACTTATTGCTTATGTTTTAGATCAACATCTTAATCTTAAGCCTATTGGGCAACACACTTAAATAACCTAACTAGATCTCTCATATTGCTTAGTTACATCTCAAGCTTATCTCTTTCTTTTGCACATGGTCTAGATCTTAATGCTTAACATATTTGAAGTGCTTAACAAGTAATTGGTTCTTTCTCTATTGCTTATATCTATTGGAAGCCATATGCTTGGGCTCAAATGTTGAATGGTTAATAAGGCAAACACACACATTAAATTTTATTTCATTCTCTTGAAGGCAAGTTGTTCTTGCCCGAATGCTTTTCTTTCATAACAAACTCTTATTGTGCGTGTGATAATCTCTCTTTTCAGCCATCTTATTTGATTTACATGTGTTGATAAACTTCAATTGCTAAAGCTTAAGACAACATACTTAAAAGCTAATAACAGTTTCGGCCATATCACTAAATTGCACCCAAAAAGTGCCTTAAAATCTTCTAAACACTCTAATAATCACCTAAAAGTCTACCTAATCAACTTATATACTTAATAGACTATTTAGGGTACCTTAGACCACCATCTTCACCATCTAAAACGAGGCTTGAGGAAAACAACGAAGGGTAGTGGTAGGGGACTGTCTCATGGCGCACCAGGGGTGTGTCCTCTCCGGGAAGTACTCTTGTTTTGGGCTGACTGGTTCTGCTAGGGTTGGCCTCGTTGCCATACTATCTTGAGCGTCCAGTAGTTAATTGCCAATAGGAGGAGGAGGCTTTGGTGAAAGCTAATTAAAACTTGATAAATCTTAAGAAAAGCCTAATAATTAAACCCTAGACCAAACCTAATAAAATACTTGGGGGTTTAATAATTAAGAGTGTGGATCATCTTTGATAACCTTAACAACATTTGTGCTAAGTCCTCTAAATCTTCTTAAGTTGTTGTTGACCTTGTTCATGGTGATAATGAAGTGTTGATGATGATCTCATAAATGTGGTGATGTGATGTAATGCTTTAATCTTTTGATATCCTGCACACATAAGAAGTTAAACGTTGTTAGCTTGCTTTGTGTGATTTGTATCCTAGAATTCTTTATTGTAAGTAATTGTATATGGTATTCTTTCATTAGATTTATTCTTTTGTAAACTTGTAAGTAACTTGTAATATTTTGTAAAGAACAACCCTTTAACATAGTTGACCCCTTGCCCAATTTCTAGGCACTAGTCTTAGTTGACCTAGGGAAAAGGCTTGCTTTTCATGCTAACCCTTGCATCTTGCATGGTTGCCTTAGCATCTTAGGAATAGATCNNNNCCCCTAACCTTCACAAATTAAAACTAACTCCTAGAACCTAACTCTAACACATCTAGTAACTAAGGTCTACCCCCTTGGGCTTCCCTAGGAGTAAGCCTAGACGGAAGAGGGTCCGATCAAAGTGACAGCGTGGGTTGTGAACCTAGGCTTTGTGCCTCCAAGGACACACTAAGTGAGCCGGACGTAGCTCACGTTTGCAAGTGTGTATAAGGACGACAACACAACCCTTGGAAGCAACTAGTGCAATTGCCAATAATAGAACGGATGGAAGTGTATCGGGCTACTGGAGCAAAAGTCTCGTCATAGTCAACTCCCTCCACTTGCGAGAACCCTCTAGCTACAAATCCCGCCTTGTATTTCTCGATGCTTCCATCAGCTGCATGCTTGATTTTATAAATCCATTTGGAAGTCACTACAGACTTTCCCTCTAGTCTTGGAACAATATCCCATACATCATTTTTCAATATAGAATGATATTATTCTATCATGGCATCTTGCCATATTTGTTCACCTGAAGCTTCTTCGTGATAAGATGGCTCAGAGTCAATGAGGGTCATGGCTGAAAGGTAGCTTGAGAATCTCTTTGGTCTCTTGCTCTCTCTGGTTGTTTCTTGAGGAGCTTTATGTCCCTCTACTTCCTGTAGAGTTTGTTGGGCCCAAGCATGCCTTTTATGTCCAACTGTAATATCTCTGGGCATGTCAATTGGAGCAACTAAATCGGTTGGAACAACTAGATCAATTGGAGCAACTGGATCAACTGGAATAATGTTTGTCTCCCTCTGAACTGTTGAAGCGGGAGAAGGGATTGTCTCACTATCAATTTCCATCGGAGATTCTCTGGATATTTGGAAGGCTATTTCTTCTTCAAAAGTACTATCTCTGCTTATTTCAATCTATCTTTGACCAAGAATGTAGATTCGATATGCTTTTGAGGATTCACTATATCCTACAAATGTGCCCTTTCTCCCTAAACGGTCTAGCTTGGATCTCTTCTCTTTGGGTACATGAAAATTTACTGGACACCCAAATATTCTGAAGTGTCCAATCTCAAACTTCACTCCTGTGAAGGCTTCTACTGGAGTAATGGTCTTCAAGATTTGATGACGACTCCTATTTTGAACATACACTGTTGTCATACATGCTTCTACCCATAGAGTCATAGGTAGACTCTGATCATGCATCATTGCTTTGGTTTCCTCTATGATAGTTCTGTTTTTCCTTTCAGCAACCCCATTTTGTTGAGGGTTGTAAGGAATTGTGAACTCCATTTTGATCCCTACTTCAATACAGAAATTGTTGAAATCTTTGGAGGTGTATTCTCCAATATCTGATCTTTCTTCCGATTAGATTCTCAAACTAAGCTTTAAATTCTTGAAATTTTGCAAGGACTCCATCCTTGTTCTTGAGGAAGTAAATCCAAGTTTTCCAAGACTGATCATCTATGAAGAGTACATAGTACAAGTACCCATTCAGAGATGCAACAGTCATTGTCCCACACACATCTAAATGTATCAAGTCCAAGATTTCCTTGGATCTATTGTCACTGCATGAAAGGATCCTTTAACATTTTTTCCAAGAGCACAACCTTTGCAAACACCTTTATGTTGAATCTGTATCTCTAGAAGACCTGTTACCATTTTCCCTAGAGTTGGGAGAGCTCTATAATGAATGTGAGCAAGTCTTCTATGCCATAGCTCACTCAAGCTGATAGTGTCATGTAGCGGGGCCTGAACTGGTCTGATAGTTAATCTGTACAAGCTATTTTCTCGGACACCAATTACCTTGGCAGAATTTATATGTGAGTCTTTGTGCCATGCAAGCACTCTTCCTTCTGAGAAGGTAACCTTGTAGCCTTTGTCTTCTAAGGAAGAAATTGAGACAATGTTTCTCTTCATTCCAGGTACACATAGTACTTCTTTTAATTGAAGCTGCATATCTGAATCTAGTTGGAAGGTAGAAGTTCCAACCCCTTTCACTGTTGATATTATGGTAGCTGCGGGAGGTATTTACCTCTACGTGTAAACCTGACGAGGATAGAATGCTCCAGGAAGCAAGAAGAAACCCTAATGAGTTGGCTAATAACCCTAGAAGACTTGTCGGCTCAAGAAGATAATTTATATTAGGTTATTAGCCTCCAAGAGAAGAAGTCGGCCAAAAATAATAATATATACTGAACAGACAGATACCCAGAATGAGAAGTCGGCCCAGGCAATTAGCCAAAATTAGTATAAATACAAGAGGCCAATTCTCATTCTGGCAAGCAGTCTCAGTATTGCAGAGCAACACTTGTGCGCACTGCAGTTGCCCAGTTTCTGCGCAGGTTTGGAGGAGAGTTGTCGTTGCAGCTGCTGCAGCTAGCAATTACGCTTGGACTATCTCTTGGCTAGGGTTTGGACTATCTGATCAGCTCTTGTTGATGTGTTATCCTTGGGGAAAGGTGCGCTACCCTTTGTTTGGCTATCTAGCCTAGGGTTTGCTTCCAGAGTGATTCTCTATCAAGGTTAAGGTGCTCGGAAGGTGGCTTCGGCCTATGGTTGGGTGACAAGGGTATTGTCAATGGTAAAACGAGCACATCCACTTATATTCTAACATTCACATTATATCTGGCATCATCTCCAAGGAAAACATGTAGATGTGTCTCTTTCTCAACAAAATTTGTTATGTTAGGTGATCTCTTAAACCGGTCATGTGCCTGGAGGCACCACTGTCAATTAACCAAGTATTATCATTGGTAGGGACCATACCTGAGAGTGTTGAGATGTTGATGTCTTCACCTCCTTGAGGTCTTGACTTCCAAGAACTGAGTTTGCTTGAACAATCAAGCTTGTCTTCCATCATGATTATGTTCATCATAATATTGGAATCTTCACAAACCCTTGTCAACTAGGCTAAAAAACTTAACAGCTAGGCTAGGCTAGCACTTTTAGGTTTTGTTGGACTTATGACTGCCAAAAATAAGCCTTTGAAATATAGGATAACACTGATGAGCTTAAGAGCTCCTTCAAAGAGTTGCAGAAACCCTAATTCTGAATTTTCTGCAGAAATTAGCGAAACCCTAGAAACCTTAGGGCCAAAAATTCAAAATGCTCAGAATTGCAATCTGAAGCTTGTTGGAGGTGCGCTGAAAGAGGCTGTACACTTCTATGCTATTTTTAGACCCAATGTCCAAGTGCCAAGTGTTGAAACCTCTCAGAAACGTAGGTCGTATGGAATTTCTGGAAACCCTAGGAGAGTCGTACAGTTTTGCAAGAGAGAGAAGATGGCTGAAAATTGTTTGTGCAATCGGTTCTTCAAGACCTATGATCTGATACCATTTTGATTTTTCAATAAGCTAGGCTTATGCATGAAGTTCATTCCATTTTAGCATTTTACTTAAACAATAGACAATTTGTTGCAGCAACCAAGATCACAAGAAGAAACACCATGCACAAGTACACGAGAAGTATCCTGGGAAACCCTTCTCAACAAGGGAAGAAAACCCAACCAATCCTTTTCTATATTCTTCAAGAGAATGAACTCCACCACCATAAAAAACTATCACACAAAAGGGTGCTCACAAACCCTAGAAGACTAGCGCCCAAGAGAGGTGCACACTTTTCCCAAGAAGTACTTGCTGAAATTTCCAAACTCACACTTGTGATATGATTCCTCAATGGGGAATTTACCTTTATTTATATTAGATTGAACCTGTCAATAGAAGTGTCTATTGGCACAACAGGGCCGACCTCAATAACCTATAATATAATTAATAATTACCATATTAATTATCTTTTACATTCAAGTGGAGTCGACCTATACCCTTTACATTACAAATAGGGTTACAGGTAAGTCTGACTCTTGAACAATATAGCAAGGGATCTCATACACCCACTAGTGCTCAACCACTAGGGGTACATCCATCTGTGCTCAGCCACGAGGATGTTCATATCTCTATCTCACTGCTTCTCACAAGAGAACCACACTCACTAGTGCTCGGCCACTGGGATCACGTTCACATGTGCTCATCCTCAGGCACGTCCAACTCATCATATCTTCTTTCTCACTACATTACATAGGAGAGTCATCTGGAGTTCATCATCTCAACTCTCTGCTCAAAGGAGGCTAATACATCGCTTCATCTCTGTCTCAGAACGATGCACCCAGCTCATGGGCTTTCACACGTTCACCTGTGCTCAGCCACAGGCACGTCCAACTCAGCAGATCTTCTTTCTCACTGCATTACACAGGAGAATCATCTGGAGTATCATCTCAACTCTCTGTAAGGAGGAGGCCAGCATAACATTTCAGTTATGTCTCAGATAGAAACCACACACCCAACTCAGGGGCTCTCTCTTAGGTCTGTGTCCTAGAGGTTGTCTCATGCAGCTGTAATCATCAACATTGATAAGGGTAATGTACCGTTCCCCCCCACACTTAACACTTTCCATCCTGGAGCCTTTCGTAGCGTAATAAACTTTGGTATGGTTGTTACATGTACACAAAAAGGTCCATGGTTCATTCTTCTATGAGAAGATGAGCTAGAATGTCGAGGTTGATGCAGCTACTGTAAAAATGATACGGAAGAAAGAATGACATGAAAGAAAGAAGAAATAACAGGACAATGAATGACCAGCTCAAAAGCCTAAGGTGAGCTTGAGCTCTATCCCCTCTAATGATAATCGCCCTAGTCTTAATGCACTGAATGCATAATCATTAGAAGGACTCTATCCCGATGAAAAATGATAAAAAAAAAGAATAAGTGCTTGAAACCTTAAAAGGAGACTTGCAATGCAATAAAATAATATCAAAAGGAAACATAAGGGGTTTGAAATGCAAAAAGTACCAAGGAAAGGGTATCTCAATCAGCAAGTGCTCCCTCTACAAAGGCACTCATGAAGATGGACCAAATATGGTGCCCTGCATGTTAATGGCACCATCACCATGAAGTCATTCCAACACGTTTTCATCCACCATACTTACACTTAGATGGGTGTCTCAAGAAATATCCCTCTACCTAGGTACCGGCACACCTAATAGAATCTTTTGATGGTCGTCCCATACCTAAACCTGACAAATTGCATAAAGTCTTGAGCTAATGTGAAGTTTGAAGGGGATATCTAATGGGAATTGCCTATGTGGCTTTTGTATTGAGTGATGGCCTACTTTGTATGTTTCTAAGGACTCTTGAACCCTATGATTGTTGGCCTTACTTGATTCTATGGCTTTGATTGACTTCGGTGCACCTGACATAGTCCTTTGGAGGATGTCCCATGCTTTTACCTAGGACGTTGTGCATTTTATTACCAAACATGGCACGTGTGATGCAAAGCATTGGATCACATGATGACTTAACACATTCAAACTTACCCTCTCATATCTCCTAGACCTCGGGCGATGGACAGATGAGCTCTCATTTCATAGATATGGTCATATTAGTTCACAGATGGGCGGGAAGCCCACACTTTTGGACAGTGTACCCACAACATGATAGCACTTGGTTTGAGGTCGTTACACTTGATGATGATTGGGAACCCCTCGAAGAGTTGATGATCCCTATTTACACCTTGGAAATTGACCATTTTGAGAATGGCATCACACATGTGATGGTCATGATGATGGTGGGGCCAATCCTTGTTAGGAATTATGGTCCAAAATAGGTGTTAGTGAATAAATGTTTTCTTTAAAACATTAATGTAAAGGATACCTTCACGCTCACGTGAGGTGTCCAAGTTAGTTTTCATCAATTGTAGTTAGTTCTAGTTAATGATCTTTTTTGGTTATAGTTTTTTGGGTATTTAAACCCATTTGTTATTCCACGTGAGGTGGAATTTGGCCCATGGCCCTCACGTTCCTCTTATGTAATATTTTTTCCCTCATTAATAAAATGGTGTATGAGGACACTTTTGACATTGTGGTATCAGAGCAGATGGTCGATGGTTGTTGGGATATGTTGATGGCTACATCTACTAAACTGTGAAGGAGTTTTTAAAGAGACGAATAACGAAATTTAAACTGTCAGTTTTTTATTTCTTATTTTGTTGAGGGATAAATCAAGATTGGTTTATGAGCACCAGAATATCTGCATTTTTTATAGAGTAGGGTTTTCCTGGCAACTTTTATTATACTAGTCTTTTATTAAATTTTCTGAGGAAGAATCAATGTTTTTTGAACCTGGAATTTTAAAGCATCAGTTTTGTATCAGTTCTTTTTGTCCTGGGATTTCTAGTTGGATTATATTATTAAATGGTCCAATAATTTACATTTCCTTAGTGCACACAAACCAAGTTTCGCCTTTGAGGCAAAGAAAGGCAATTCAATAATATTTGACTGAACTTCTACAATATTCGACACTCCATTTAAATCCTTTAGGCATGCATTATCCGGCAATATTGCACCAACATATGCTATAGATAATATTGTAGAACCTTCAGTTCCTTTATCTTGAGTATGCTTTGTAGAGCTTTGATATCTTCATCTGAAAGATTAGCATTTGAAAAATAAAAAAAGGAAGGATAGTGACACCCGATACTCGGTGTAGTAATCAATTGTTCTAATCCAACAATTCATAACTCAGTAACCGTTTTGTTGGCGTTGGAAGTCACTCCTGGGTTGCAGCAGGAGCAGAACCCTACGCCCATCAATTTATGTCACGAATAATTTAATGGGGTGATAGAATGGATAGAGACTCAAGAAGATATCGCTCTAACTCAGAAAACCAGTCTTGGTATGTAGAAAAACAAAGGAGGTCTTGATCCAACTTTCGTCAGTGAGTTGATTATAAAATGAGCAGATGGAAGACTTAGTGAGATGAGTGAGCAAGACTGCTTTGGGCATCATGCTTTTCAGCAGCTTGAGGAGGAAAAACTCAGAATACAAGATCCTCTTGGTTCAGAGTTTCGGGGAACTGAAGGGTGACTTGACTGGATCTTCCAATTCCAAATCATTCAGCGTTGAGAAAATACAAGAACTGATTAGAAACAATACAACAATTACAGTGATCCAACATACATCATCCTATAACAGTGCAACTCGACTTGATCCTCCAATTCCGAGCTGTTCTAACACAGTGTACACAGAGAGATGGAAAGAGGCTGACATTCATAAGGCAAGAAGTCTCAAGTGCCAATACATAACCAGAGCAACCAGTGCTTCATCAAAACTTTACAATCGGGAGCCTTGCTCAACCATCAATAGTTACAAAAATAGAAAAACTGAGTATATATACTCAGAAAAATTCGCCCAACAAAGGCATGCTCCAACCTCCAAGGCGTGGCGTCTCTTCAGTTCAAACCTGGACGGAAAACCTTCGTCAGACGCCACCTTAACTCGGCATGGCTCTTGTTGGGGGGACCTGCACACAAGGGTACCACGGGCTGATTGCTCCAGGCCTCCCATACCTTCCGTTTATGGCTCGAGCTGAGGTTTCACCTACCTGCTCAATTTTCATTAATTGCTTCCCCAGGGAGTGGCCGAGACGATATGCTCAAGAGAAGACCACGTGCCTGCTCTCTAAGGCTCGGAGGCTATCCTCCCTTTCTTCTGGCACCACCATCAATGTAACTCAGGGCCATGACCTGACGCCTCTCTCCAAGAGTGCTTCGGCATTTCTTCTTTCGGGGATTTCTACTTCCCCTGCCTTCAAAATTCCTGGTGCCCAATCTCGCGAAACGGCCCTCCAAGATCAACGGTTGGATCGGCTCTAAAACTGACGGCCACGATCATCTTTCCTTGAACGCATTGACTCCACGCCCCTCATCTTCTTTGTCCCTTTTCCATACGACCCAATGCTATAACAGTGGGCCCGCATCCAAAGGCGCTTTCGGCACTTCGTGTTTCATGGATGGGAAGGAGTTGATCCTTGCTCTTCAAAGTCGCGATGCGCGAAGAGGCGATAGAACCCAATCGCGCACCACGTGCCCCTCCTTGATCGAACGGCCTGGATCATTTTGACGAGACTGTGGGCCCAGGTCCTAGACGCCTTCGGCACTTCGCGTCTCGCGGCTGGGAGGAGGCTGGTCTTTGTTCTTCAAAGTCGCGATAGGCGAAGTGGCGATAGAGCCTAATCACGCGCCACGTACCCCTCCTTGATCGGACGGCCTGGATCATTTCGACGAGACTGTGGCCCCTGGTCCTGGATGCCTTCAGCACTTCGCGTCTCGTGACTGGGAGGAGGTTGGTCCTTGTTCTTCAAAGTCGCGATAGGCGAAGTGGCGATAGAGCCTAATCGCGCGCCACGTGCCCCTCCTTGATCGGACGGCCTGGATCATTTCGACGAGACTGTGGGCCCGGGTCCTGGACGCCTTCGGCACTTCGCGTCTCGCGGCTGGGAGGAGGTTGTTCCTTGTTCTTCAAAGTCGCGATAGGCGAAGTGGCGATAGAGACTAATCGCGTGCCACATACCCCTCCTTGATTGGACGGCCTGGATCATTTCGGCGAGACTGTGGGCCCGGGTCCTGGACGCCTTCGGCACTTCACGTCTCGCGGCTGGGAGGAGGCTGGTCCTTGTTCTTCAAAGTCGCGATAGAGCCTAATCGCGCGCCACGTACCCCTCCTTGATCGGACGGCCTGGATCATTTCGACGAGACTGTGGGCCCGGGTCCTGGACGCCTTCGGCACTTCGCGTCTCGCGGCTGGGAGGAGGCTGGTCCTTGTTCTTCAAAGTCGTGATAGGCGAAGTGGCAATAGAGCCTAATCGCGCGCCACGTACCCCTCCTTGATCGGACGGCCTGGATCATTTCGGTGATATAAGCGCTATCCATTGCGCTAATCCTAGCACAACTCTGCTAACCGCGATTACCCGCTGACCGTCAATCTACTCTATAGATGGATCTTGGCCGCTGACAACATAACTTCGCCCGCTCACTTGATTGGTAGCCTGAAACGATATTTTTCTGTGCTACGCTTGGGCGCTTCTCATGCAACCTGCAGACCTGGATACTCTTATGCCCAAGACAAGAATTGTTGCTAACACGTTTGATAAAATGTAATTTTTTGGCAAGTGGTTATTTGCTTTCACCATCAAAGTAATGTAATGTTTTGGTTAAAGATCATTCACGTGGTAGAGAAAGGACATGAACCTGAAGCAGCCTCGACCAAGTAAACAATTGAAGGATGCATTGAGAAAAAGTGTCTTGTGGAAGGATTCATTAAAGAAATGAGCAAAATGCACAATACATATGATTTTTTTTGGGGGAGGGGTGAGCAGCAAAAGTGAAAGATAGAATTGGCGATCTCACTCATTTTGAATGTAAAAATATTGGTGATCTCACTTGGTTTGAAGCACATAAAAAAAGCAGCAGGAACTTGTAACCCTAATTCTCTAAGAAAGCGAATGTGAAAACCCTATTTTTCATGGCAATAAGACAAGGAGGGCCTATTTGAAACAAGAAGGATGAGCAACTGTGAAGGTATTTTTATGCTATTCTTTATATCATTATAATATTGCACATAAAGCAAAGTACACTTAAAAGTATTCTGTGTATGATTATAATATTGCACATAAAGCAAAGTACACTTAAAAGTAAATTCACTTAAAAGTCAATTGAGGTCCTTTAAAAGATTGTAAAAGCAAAGTGAAAGTATAATCACTTTGTCAAAGCACCATTTTTTATAAATCACTTTGTATTTGTATTATTTAGTGTTGATTGGAGCACAGTAAAGCTCAACCACACACTTCTTGACGAGACTATTAGTGGGTCAAACCCAAGCCCCAATAGCTCTCTTTTTGCTTAGTGTGTGATGTTGTCTGGTGTTTGAAGTATCTTGTGCAAATTTTTTGGTATTTTACTTCATGGTGCAACACATTAATTAACTCAAAATAAGGTGATATAAGGTGATCAAAGGCATTAATTAGTTCAGTTCAAGTGGTACAAGGTGCTTATAATTGCAATCAAGGTGATATAAGGTGTAAATTAATACAATTAAGGCATTATAAGGTGTCAAACTACAATTATCTACAAACAATCTTGCTAACACTCAATTATTATTGCATATATTTCGGTGTTATAAGGAGCATTTGGTGTTATAAGGTATATTGAATATTTTGTTTTTTGGCATTATAAGGAGCCTTTTATTTTGGTGTTATAAGGTGTTATTTTTGGCAATATAAGGCGTATTTACAATTTGGCATTATAAGGTGTTATTTTTGGCAATATAAGGCGTATTTACAATTTGACGTTTTAAGGTGTTTATCTTGGTGATATAAGTTTTATTTGCATTCCAATTTTCACAATGTCTAAAATCATTAGTTTGTTTAATGATTCTGATAAATTAGAAGGCGCAAAGAATTATAAAGTTTGGAGTTGTCACATTCAAAGCACCCTTATTTATAATGAACTTTAGAAAGATGTTTGTAATGAATAGCCTATTAAGCCAACAGATCTTGTTCCATTAGCCAGATGGTAATTGAAAGACGAAACACATTAGTGCTCATTCAAAGCACAGTTTTTGATGATGTTTTTGTGCATATTGAAAACTATATTAATTACTGGTCAGCCTAAAAATTCTTAAGGATTTTTTTGAAGCAAACTCAAGCTAAACAAGTCGATCTACAATAAATGTTATTGCAACAAAAGTTAGTTGTTGGAGGAGATGTCATGGAGTATATTTCACGCCTCAAAAATATTAAGAAAGAAATTTCAAAAGTTGGTTTTGCTAAGATTGAGGATAGCTTGATGGTCACAATCTTGATCTTAGGTTTTCCAAATAAATATAAGAATTTCTTCGAACCATTGCAGTTAACAGACAAGTTGGATAATATTACCTTTGATAAACTATGTGAGTTGCTTGTTGTGCATGACAAAACTTTTGGTAAGAAACATCAATCAGGTGAAGATGTTTTGGTTGTGAGCACAAGTAAAATGCCACTGACAAAGGTGCTTCTACTACCAAAGGCAATGAACATAAAATGAATAGAATATATTTCAATATTCAAATAGAGGTCGAGGTCAAAGTCGAGGTAGAGGCAGAGGTAATATGTCCTGGACAAAGAAAGATTCCAAAGAATAAGACCATCAATCATAATCTAGTTGAAGGGGAAGAGGCAAGAAAACATCAATAACTTGTTTTCGTTGTAATAAGGTTGGACATTACACCTCTGATTGTCGCATTCCTTATGAGAAGTTACCTAAACAGAAAGAATCTTCTTCAGCACAATATGCAAATACAAATGAGTTGGATAATAATACATTTGATAAACTATGTGAGCTGCTTGTTGTGCATGACAAAACTTTTGGTAAGAAACATCAATCAGGTGAAGATGTTTTGGTTGTAATGTCCATTAGGTTTGCCTCTTCTTGCCATATTTTAATGGGAGATTTAACACTTAAATAGCTATGATAGTTTAATTGCATCATTCTTTAAGTGTTTTGAAATTTGTGGATCTGGATTTTGAATTTCCCTAATTGTTTTGTGCCATAGGTTTAAATTTTAAAAATTAATCATTTCATCAGTACTCAACAAAATGGATCCAATGTGGGATTATGGTGAACCAATGGATCATAATAGAAAGAAGCTAAGTTGCAAGTTATGTGGAATGGAAATGTATGGCGGAATCAACTGCTTGAAATACCACCTTGCCAAAGTCCCAGTACATTAAGTGGAATTTTTCCCTACAGCTCCCCCAAATGTTGTCCTTGTTGCAAAGAGCTCAATTCTTGATATTACTAGGAAGAAAAAACAGAGGGAAGAATTGAGGAACCACATGGGAACCGCAAGCTTCTCAGGGGCAAGGGAAACGTAATCCTTGACCATGCCTTCTTAGCACACTATGATTATCCTTATAGTATCTAGAATCTAGATGCCTCATGATGATCATCTCATGACATACATTTATTTTCATTTTAATGTGATTTTGTATTACCCTGTCATAACTAAGGACTTATGACTCAAGAGTCAAGACAAATATCATATTTTAGTATCGATGTTTGATGGATCACTTGACATCATATACATATTATATTGCAATTTTATTTTCAGATTTATGTGAAAATGTATCTATTTGATGTTGATGTTGCTTTAGAAGTTTGAAAAATTGAAAAAAGATTATTATTTTTGTATTTTTTAACGTTTCCCGATAATTTTCGATATTTTCCCTGATATTTCCGATAATTTCAATTTTGGACCCCCGACGATAAATTCCTGATAACGATAAGTGCAACATTGGTATAAACCCTAGATCTATCCATTGTTTTCGCCTCAATTTTTACGTGTTTATAACTTATTCAAAGGGTTGAAATACATTGTTGTTGTAACTAGTTTATTGTTGTAATCTCTCATCTTTATCGCAAGTTTTACAAAAGCCATTAGCAATTTTCAGATTTGCACTATTTGGGAATATTTTTGCATTGGATAGTAACTTGATAAACCCTCTAAACAACCCTAAAAGTGCATTAAACTCAAATCTGTAATTCGCCTTGAGTAACCACCTAGTCCATACTAGTTTATTATATTTTATTGGAGATAAATTGGGTAGCTATATAGATGACCTCAGACTTAATCCCATCTTGCCTTCAAAACCCTAGAGGATAGTAGGGGAACCTACCTTGTGTTGGATCCCTCCTTCACTAAAAAGAGAGAAGTTGTCGTCTGTTGCCGCCTTTATACACACCTGGATGACGTGGAGGAAATCTTCAATCCACTTGGTGTGTCCTTGGGGGCAAGTCTTGAGTCATGGTGTTGTCACTTGATCCTTGACTCCTTCGTCTAAGCCAACTCCTAGCAAAGCCAAGGGGGGTGTTGACCGCCTATTCAACTAGGGGATCAACTCCATGTGCCATGAAGAGATGCATCATCAGATGCTCATTTGTCAAAAATCATTTGGTTCTACAGGGCATTTTTGGCCCCAGCACTTCTTTTTGTAACTAGAATTTCTGCACCCCTGCATGGGTCAATAATGTAATAGGTCTGCATGGCTCATAGTTAGGTTAGTAGCCTTGGGATCAGTTCATTGGGAAAGTTCCTTTCACTGAGGGTTTTTTATCCTCAGGTTATCAATTGGGCTTTTCAGCCTTATTGATTTCCCTTGAGTTTTTCCCTCACACTTGCAATAATTCCTCCAAAGTGGTGAAGGGCGTTCTAATGAGCTTATCCTCTGGTAACTATTGTTTAGGGATGATGTAAATGACCATGCAAGACATCTTAGAAAGTTTTGCGGAATTCCATCGAGTCTAGATTAGTTTTTTTAATTAATTAATTTTTAATGAAATTTCCCTAAGTTTGAAGGTTTAATTATTTAATTAATTAATTATTTTTGAGCAAAAATTTTAAAAACTAGGTCCTGGGACTTTTGATAGGGGTATTTGTGCTCAAAAGAAATGGAATGATACCCCCTATACCCATGGACCAAGTTTCAACTTAGTCGGACAGCTTTTGCTATGGGTTTGTCCACCCGGAGTGTCAGTCAATCAAAAACAATAATTTTAATTGCTAGGCCATGACATAGCAAAAATGTAATTTTTGTAATAAAGAGTTAAAAGGATGATGTAAAGGTGGAAAAATATGGAGAGATGTTTCCTAAGCCTAAACCTACCCACCCCAACCTTTTAAACACCCTCACCCCCTCACCTCACTCAAACCCTCACGCCCTCCTAGGGGATTTACACCCCCCTTGGTGATGAGATGTTGTAACTTGATTCTAGAAGGGGTGGTGGACCCCTCTCTTGAGTGGTGTGCCTTCCCTCACCCTCCACATCACCCTCTAGCTCATCTCCACTCCCCTTCCCTCATTAATTCCCTTTCATTCTTAGCCCAAACCCTAGATGGTGCGCCCTCCTAGAAGAGTTACGCCCCCCCTCTTGTGGAAAATTCTAGAATAATTATTTTAATGAGTTGGGGCCCCTTCTCTCACTTGGCACACCTTTCCTAGCCTCCCACTACCCTTTTTTCTTGATCCCAACACTCCCTCACTCATCCACCTCCTTGATCGATGCTTCAAACCCTAGATGGTGCGCCCCCCTCCTTGGGATTCTAGCTCGTGCTTGGTGGTGGACACTTGGCATTGATCCAAGAGGGGTGAGTTTGTCTCTCCAAGTATAAATAGATCCCTCCCTTCACTTCTTCCTCACCATATCTTGAGCTATTGTTATGCTACTTGATTTTCACCACTCTCTCTCTTTCTTGTCCATCTTTCATCCATTCTTTGGCTCTTAGGGTTTTGGAGCAAGTATTTCTCCAAGATCCATTTTTGAGTAATAAAAGAGAAACTTTGGAGGATTATTGGAAGAGCAACGAGTATTCTTGTTCTTGCTACATATGAGGTAATATTGTGAATTTGGTATGATGAATGCATAGAGTAGATTCATGGGTAAATTGTTTTACTTGGGTAGATCTAGCAACGAGTGTTCTTGTTGATCTATATATGTGGGTTTGCTAACAAGGTGCAAGTATTTCATTTTGATAGCATATTCAGCCATATTATCTTCTTGTATGCATATCATTTTATCAAGTTTTGTAGGTTTAGCTTCAAGGGTTTTATTGGGATTGCCTCAAGGAAGAGTCCTCCCTTAAAGCACATACAAACTCCTTCTTTCTCATTCTTTACTCATTCTTTCATTGTTGTTCCTTCTATGTTATATTTTAGCTAGCCTAACACAGTAGATTGGTCACTTAAATCATCCTTTATCACAAGTTTTTAAGGAGAAAAATTTATGCCCTAAAAATAGAAATTTTTCTTCACATTGTTGGTTGTGTGTAGTTTTTCCAACAAGCATAGCTTGATGGTTTTTGCAAGTTTTCATCAGGTTGAGGGGGTTAAGTTGCCCCAAAATAGCCACACAACACTCCAAGACCCTTCTCTTCAAGTGGGTAACAAATCTCAACCTCTCTTTTCCATTTTCTAGCTCATTTTTCATTATCTCTTCACTTTTTAGTAGGTTTTTGCTTGCTCATAGCTTGGGAGGAGAATTGGTACGGCCTACCTCCCATGTGTGAGCTTAGGGTAGCTTAGGTTTAGTGCAGATTTCAAGTTTTTCATTTCTAAAGCATCTCCCTAAGCTAGGACGTGGGGTTAGTGAGCCTTTTCTTAATAGTTTGGTTGGCTTGCTTACTTTCCTCACAACTCATTGGCACAATAAAGGTAGGTTTGCCTCCACCTTGTACCATTGAGTTGCTTGGCTTGCTTTTCATCTCTCTTTCAAGCTTATCTAATCTTAATCATTGCCTACACCTTGGGAAAGAAACCCCCAAAATCATAAGGCTAGGACAAGTAATGTGTTATTGATCTTTCCTAATGCTTTAATGGTTTAAATATTCTAGATCTAGATCTCTTCACATGTTAGTCCTTAGCTTAAGCCCTTGGGGCATAATCAACTTACTTAAATCCACTTGCATGTTATAAGCTATCTTAAGATCTATCTTGTTTACATGCTCTAACCCAACATACTAAATGTACAATGCTTTAATGGTTTAATAAGTGGTTTTCCTTTCATGTTTTCACGTCTTTAAGGCCATTTTCCATCACACTTAAGTTAATGTGTTGTTGGATAAGTTGATAGTGTAGGCATACATCTAAGTTTCAAGCTTTACACTTAATGCTTTAACAACATAAGATAAGAGGTAATAAGCTTGAGCTTCTTCTCTTTTCATTTGGCAAGTTGTTCTTGCCCTTATTTCATTAGTATTCTTTCATAACAAGCTTTCATGTTAATGTTTAATCAATGGTGACAAACTAAATCATTATTCAGCTTGCTCTCTCTTGCTATACATGTGTTAAAGTGCTTCATTTACATGCTTTAAATAACATACTTTATAAGCTGCAATAAGTTTCGGTTTGGGCATTAAATCACTAATTTAGGGCACCTAAAAGTCACCAAAACACTCTCTAATACACCTAAAAGTCTAACCAATTGATATATATACTTAATAGACTTAATAGGGTACCTTGAACCACCATCTTCACCATATAAAACCAAGATTGAGGAGGGCAATGGAAGGTGCTAGACCGGGGATGGTCTCACGACATGGGGCATCATTTCCGTAAAAACTCAATTCTTAGAGCTGACCTGTGAAGCAGGGTAGGCCTCGTTGCCTCACTTCTTGAGCATCCAGCAGCCATTTGGCAATCGGGAGAGGAGGTTTTTGGTGAAACATCTAATAAGGGTAATTAAAATCATTTCAAATCTTAAAAACACTTAACTCACTAAGCAAGTAAACCTTGGTTTAATTTAATTCATCTTGTGGTTTAATACTTGAAACTTAATCACTTACAAGTAATACTTTGGGGTAATTAACTAAGTGCCTTAACTATTCTTGAACACTTGTGTTTTCAAAGCTTCATAATCTCTTTAAGTGTCCTTGTGGATTGTAAGTGTTGATGTTGCCATTGAGGAGCAGTCCAATAGAGTAAGTGGTATTGGGGCATGCTTAGGCTTGATGTGTTGATGATGTACATGCCTTGATCTTCTTTAATTCCTACACATCTAAACAAAATGTGGTTAGCTTGTTATGTTGTATCATTATATTTCTAGCATTCTTTATTGCAATAACTTGTACCTAGAAATTTTGTAAAGTAACTATTCTTTTGTAATCTTTGTAATCATATTGTAACGAAACACCCTTACATCTAGTTGACCCCTTGCCCAACCTTAGGCACTAGTCTTAGTTGACCTAGGGAAAGGCTTGCTTGACATAGAAACTCTTACATCTTGCATTGTTGCCTTAGCATCATAAGTTAGACTCCCCCAAACCTTAACTAATTAAAAACAACTCCTAGAACTTAAACTCTAAATCTTATCTAGAAACTAGGGTCTATCCCCCTTGGCTTCCTTCGGAGTAAGCCTAGACGGAAGAGGTTCAAGCCAAAGTGACAACGGGGGCTTTGAACCTAGGCATTGTGCCTCCAAGGACACACTAAGTGAGCAGAACTTGGCTCATGTTTGCAAGTGTGTATAAGTACGGCAACAGAGGGTAGTCCCTAACAAAATATACTAAGGCTTGAACTAATCTAAGTACAAGAAATAAAATCTAGGAGTTTATTGCAACAAAGGCAAATATGACAAAAGTAAATATATACTAACAGCATATATCATTCATACATTCACAAAGTAAAAGCTTATGGAGAAGATATTCAATTAATGAAATAGTTGCATAAAATATACTCAAAGGATACAAGTAAAGTAACAATAAGCAAAATAGAAACCCTTGGAATCCTTGGGCAATGTGGGTTTTCTTCATGGGTCAAAGAGGGACTATGTCTTCTTTGAGATCTTGAAGAATGAGGCAAGTGCAACCAAAGCCCAACCTCCTCTTCAAGTGTGAGAACCTGCAGACTTAGAGACTTCTTGCCAAACAAATCGCTTATAGTATGGTGCTACCTACACAAGATACTTTAGATGAGCATAACCATTAACCGAAATGAATACGCAATATAAAGTAATCAAATGTAAATAAACAATAAGATTATGAAGCAACTTAGCTTTTCTAATCTTATCCTACTTGGAGATAGCTCCATTTGAAAGCCACAAATGAACAATTAGAAGCAAATTATACCTCACATTTCGACACTTTTGACATAGAAATTCCACACATTAAACTTGACACATCAATGTAGCCTCCAAAGCCTTTCATTATTCCACAAATGATAGTACAATTACATCATAATCCTTCTTTATCCCCTACTCTAACTAGTTTGCAATGGGATAAGAGCTTTCAATATATAGCCAAAGGGAAGACAACCAAGAGGAGGGCACACCACACGTGAGGAAGAGGGAGCCAAGTGGTAGTGTATGGGCTGCCACCTCTCCCATAACTCCAAAATATGACAAGTGTGGCACAAGGGAGCATGTATGAGGGCGCCACCTCTCCAAGAGTGGGTAGCTTCTCTCCAGAATGCACCACCTCTCCAAGAGGGGTGCACCTCCCTTTGCCCAAATGCTCAAATCAACCAAAGCTATAACTTAACTCAAGTCTTTAACTCAAGAGATTGCCACTATGAGTGCCACATACCTTTTGGGATTTCAATTGACTCAAAACATGTCAAAGCATGTTTCCGGCAAGTTTGCTAAAAAATAGCACTTGCTGATTTTTCCTAATTTTTTATGTGTTTTCCACTTTTGTGAGCAAAATTAACTTTTTTGTGATTAAAATCACTAATTTTACTCAAAAAAGTGGGTACTTTTGTAAAATGGGTGCTCTAGATCCACAAATGAGTACCCCCAAGGCATATAATGCCTCCTAGTACCACTTTTTTAATACATAATCAAATTACAATTAAAATATCCCGTTATACGAGAAATTTTTTATTAACAGAAAAACTTTTAAAAAAAACTAAGGGAGACTTAGCACATTTCCATAAGACTCTAGGAGGATGTTTAGCATGGTAATATACATTAGACACTAGGCTTAGAAGACCATGATAAGGCCTAACCATGAGTATTTACTCCAGCTTTGGAGGAATTGAGTAAAAAAATTCGGAAATTATAAATTGTTTGAACAACAAAATATAATTAACATGTAAAAAACTCATGTCTAAGTCTTAGGAGGCTAAACCTCTTACAAAATTCATCATGCTACACCTCTTATTACAATTCCCCGCAGGGTATGTTAATGTGGTAGAAAAATTGAAAAAAGGGCCACACTGGTCGACTGGACTTCTAAACTCTAAATTTTGAACAAGTACTTGTTCAATCTTTGGCGACTCAACTGCAAGTCCATCCTAGTGCAACTTGGTGGATAACATTGGATCCATATGGGGACGTGTGCTTGATCTTTTTAGAAAAAATGAGAGTATGCGAGAATCCAAAATCTGTATCCTACATCACAAATATCTCGCCAAAAACAACATATCCATGTCCGGGATGACTCGTTGAAGATCCTTTTCCAAGTTTTATCAACTTGGAGTTTTTCTTGAGATCGGGCCACTCAAGAAAAATGCGTCCTTCATTCAACCAAACTTTGAAGTCTGGCAAATCTTGTAATTTTTTTATAACTTTCTTAATTGGACTGTCATGGTGGAAAGCCAACCAATGCTCATAATGATCTGGAATTGATAAACTGAAGTTGTCTTCCATTTTCCCATTATCCATTATTAAGTCATCTGATGGTTGAGAGATTGGAACTGGAACTATCAAGTAAACTACTTCACTGTTTTCGTCAAGGTTGTCAAAGATTTTCTCTGAAGAGATGGGTTCTTCGAGAGGAGGGTCGAGACTAGGTGACAGTGGCAACACTTCTAATGTTGCACTCATCTTTGCACCTTGTGAAGGCTTTGTACTAGGGTGCAAGATTGTGTGATAACATGGGCTTTCTATCCTTGGAGACCTACAACACATTAGCCTCGAAGGCTCTATTTGACTTGGTCAACACTTAATGTAGAGTTATTTTTCACCTAAACCTAGGGTGTGTCAGTTGAGGAAGCTTATTTAGCATTTTGCGAGCCTCATACTTTCTATTTATGGCCTAGACGAGTGCACCCAACCTTACAATTAACATTCTATTTTGGGAAGTTCCACCGCATTTCACTCCATTTACAATTCAATTCCTTGGAGTTAACTATCAGTTCAAAATCCTTCCTAATTTTGGATCTCTCTTGCTTTGGAGGTGTTGATGTTTGTAGCATCGGATAGGTACGTTCGCACAAGTCTAAGTGTCTAGACGTGTGGAAGTCGTCCAAAGCCTTCTACCTTGGTAATTTACTTTAATTAAAGGAATTACTAAAGTAAAGTGTTTTTATTAATTAATTGAGTTTTATTTAATGAAATGCTAAAGTAATTAGCATCAATGAATTAAATCTTAGCCATTGATCTCAAGTGAGGTGGGAGTTAATCTCAAGCATCAATCACTTTCGAGATCAGGGTTAAGTCATAACTCAATATTATAAAAGCATGGCAAGGCTGAAGGAGGAGACACTTAATATTTTTGATACAAAGAGGGTTGGATCACGAAGGACTATGATTCAAGGAGATCTTGGATAGGTGGAGAAGTACTTACATCTAGAGATCAGTAGAGGTCAAGGAGAAGAGAAAACAGGGGCTGCCACAAGGAATTTCAGCAGATTGGAACCGCAACAGCAGCAGGGTCACGCCATACAGAGCTTTCCATATAGTTTGAGAGTGCATGTACACGGGTTTCAGTGGAGACGGGCATGTATACGTGGGTTTGCTTAAGGAAAGGCACATACACCTCGAAAAGCGTTAAATTCCAGGGTCGTATAGCGGCACAAGAGTTGCTAGGGTTTGCAGGTGTTGTCCAAAGTTTTCTGTATTTCTCAGTGGGCCATTTTCCCAATAAGGGAGCCCTTGTAAGATTTGAAGTTATTTGAATGATAAACTTATTTGTTGAGCAGAATATCTTTGTGTCTTGTGTATGAGATTTGATTTTAGTATCGTTTCACTAGCTATATGTTTATTTGAGTTGAGTATTCGAGCAAGTGTATTTTGTTTTGTGTGCTGCTAATTTTATTTACAACAAGGAAATCACTAGATAACAATATACCTAGGTGTCAAGATAGGGAAATTCAACATGGTATTAGAGATATCACTCTGAGAGGAAGCCAGATTTCTAATCCAAAGCAATAAGCAACAGTTATGTCAGATTTGCAAGGAAATCTCTACAGATCTATAAACCAGCAGTTAGAAATCGAAGAACAAATTTTAGAGAAACAACCAGACAACAGTAAAATTTGTTTTTACAATCGTACGGAGTTGTACATGTGTTTCAATAGTAACAGGTGCGTATATAAGCGAGTTGTGTTAAGGAAAATCGCGTACATATGCGGGTTGCAGTGGTGACAGGCGCGTATAGGGTCATATTGGTCAGTACAAGGGCAATTTCAGCAGCAGGTTATCTCGAGGGAAAGCTATCAAATCTTAGGGATGGCAGCAGCAAGTCTAAGAGTTGAAGACAGATTGGATGGAGCATCCAACTTCCTATCTTGGAAAGCAAGAGTTACTTTGGTTTTGAAGGAATATGAGTTTTGGGACATGTTATAGCGCAAGTTGTAGGTTGGGCAAAGCTCGACCCAACCACAAGGCAAGTTCTACAACTTGGGAATCCTACACCCAATGTCACCTCGATGTAGGTCTCGCACTTCAAGGGTGACTAGGTCACTCTAGGGAGGTGATCCCGATGACCCTAAGGGGATTGAGATGGAGGTAGAGGGAAATGGAAGTAAAACTCCTGGAGGTCAATTCTAAGTGGAATGAAAGGTATGGAGAGATGCCTTGCAAGTCAAGTAATTATTGCCCCACAGGTGTAGTACTTTTTCGAATGATTGTACCTACCCGAGACACAATAAAACACACTTTGCAATGATATGTTAGTTGGATCAGCAAGTTAAGCTTGCTGTCCCTAATTTGCAGCAATAGATATCAGCTTATATCAGCAAATAAAACATCTAAAATCAGCATATAAATATCTAGACTAGTTAGGTAAATCAGCATCAAACTTAGCAATGAATATAGGTTGAAAATTGGCACTTAAGAAGCTAGATAAGATGGTTGTTGAAAACATGTGTTTTCTGCAGAAAATTGCAGCCTTATGGCTGTAGCATTCAGTGGCAAGCAGCAGCAAAATCAACCATGAAAAGTTGCCAAGAACTAGCTCAAAATATGTGCCCTAGTTAGTAGAGTAAATGAGCAAAGTTGGAGAGCTAGTCTAGGGTTAGTTTAGGAGTTATGAGAGTGTTAATAGCTAGGGTTATGCAGCCCTAATAGCTGTAGATTAAAGTTTGTAACAGCAATTAGAGGGTTGGAAGAGAGGGGACGTCCTAGTGGGGGAAAACTCCTATCAATGAGACAAATCAACTTCAAGCAAGAGAACTTTCAAAAAGTCAAAAATTACGTTTCCCAAGGCAATGATTTTATATCTCCAATGCATATGACTAGTGCCTTTACTATTGGGTTAATGGAATCAAAGGAGCTTAGAGAAGCTACCTCGTTGGGCTGTAAGCCCTTTTACTTCCTAAGGCAAGTTTTTCTAGGCTAAGGTTTAGGCTAAGAGGGTGTATGCCCTTATACTTCTCTTAGCAAACTCTCGTTAAAGAAACAAGATGAAGTATAAAGTGATGAAGACTTAAGGTGGGGGTGTATGCCCTTATACTTCCCACCTAGTTCCTAGCACAATAACCTTGACTTGAAACAAATGATAGCAAGAAAGTAAAAACCATACCAATTCAAGGAAAAATGCCAAGATAATCCACCACAATAGCAATAGAATAGCCTTCCAAGGCTAGTGCATCACTTCTTCCATCAACCATTCATAAGTATAGCCATACACAACTGCACGAGATAAAAGAGCCAAGAGGGCCGAAAATTTCAGACCAAGTCTCTCACAAGAGGGTGAGTTATGATTCAAAATGAGATCTTATGATCTCTATTTATACTAAAAGTAGCTAACATAGTTTATCCACAAATTAAGGAGTAAAGCACAAGATTAGGGGTCAACAACCCTAATCTTGCCCCCTTAACAAAGTAACATTAAACAATTCTCTTAAAATTTCACTTTTTGCACAAATTAAACCCTAATTTAGGAGGACATCACCCCTTTAGGAGACGTTTTGCCACTTTGAGGAAATCGTTGGTGTTGGAGAAGCATGGATGGGCCTCCAAAGGCCATGTGTCAAGCATCTAGGCACTCATATCATGGTGAAGACCTTCTCCTCAAAATGTCCATGTGTAAAAGAGTGGTACCTCACCACCATGTCGTAGCCCCCAAGATCATGACATCAAGCTCAAAAGTGGAACGTTTTGCCCCTCCTGGGCAAATCGTTTGGCAAGTAAGGGGTGGGCTAGGTTGTCCAAGTCATCATCAAGATCATCCAAGTCTGAACTCTCTCATCTGGCATGTGGGCCCCTGGCATCCAACCTATGGGCTTGTAGCCCCATGGAAGCCCAAGCTAGGCTTGTTCTCCCAAAACTGTCCACCAACTAGGTCCTGCAAAGACAAATGAGCACACCCTCCAAGGATCTCAAGTCATAACATCATGATAAGTGAATACAATCAGTAAATAAGCCATCTAAGCATGTGCATCAAAGATCACTATATCAAACAATTAACAGCTCAAAGACGTTATGTGACTTGTCAAGCTTAAATATGGGTGTCTTATTGGGTAGATCTTTCCCTAGGTCAAGGAGAGCTTCTAAGAGGTCCCTCTCTAAGCCGTGTAAAGTGTATGAGGTGGATGGGGTCAAGACTCAATGGGCATAGGGCTCATGACATACAAGGGCTCGTAGTGTCTCATTCATGGGTGCCTTTGTAGAGGGTGTGTGGTACCTTCGTCCGCAATGCACTTTTTCCAAGCCCATCAATTGCCTTTTATCTTTCTTTCTCTATATTTTCTTTCATAATAGCATAAGGAGAGATTGAAGGTCACTGCCCTGGCGTGGTTACCAGGTGATGCCAATGTCACCCAAAAACACCTAATGGAAATGAGAAGGTTGGCTCGTGATGAGACCCCCTTTCTCTCAGCCATGCAACTGAGAGCCATTGCCCTGGTTTGGTGACCAAATGATGACAATGTCATACCACTAGATATCCATGGATGTGATAGGTCGGCTCGTGATGAGACCTCCTATCCTTCAACTAACCTTTTAAGCATTTATTTATTATATTGTGGGTCCCTTTATTCAAATATAAGCGTTTCATTGCTTTCTTGGGTGATCCCTGGGTGAAGCATCTAGAAGGTTTATATGAGGCTTTTATCTTTTACCCAACACCAACCCCTTTGGGCCTTTAGCCCCTTCTTCCCATAGAATGAGGGACAAACCCTTCTTGGGTCAATATACCCTAAAATCCCAAGAGAAAAGGAAATGGAGGGGAATAATGATGGAAAGTGGTAAGTATGGTCGAGAACAATATGATGGCTCATTAAGGGAGTTCCTAGTAGCAAACCCATCCCCAAGAAAAACCACTTACTAGGGCACAATGTGAACCACCAAGGTGAAGCAGGGCAAAAGGCATAATGTCCAAGCACATATCATGAAATCTAGAGCAATCTAAGATACAACATAATCAAATGGCTTAAATATTGAAATGATGCTCACCATGATACTCACTTGTACCTCATGGAGCAAGGCCCACTGCCTTCCGGAAGCTAGTTGGTGTGGTGGATGCCATCTGTAAACCTGTTACCATCTACAAAAAGGAGAAATCAACATCAACCCAAAATGAGAAATCAGAATACAAGAGTAACTGAAATTTAGCATCCAATTGAGAGAAAAGTAGGCATTGACCCAAATAAGAACTAGCTCACATAGATTAAGATGTGAGACAAGAAGATGGAAACAACCCAAAAAGGATTGGGAGAACAAGACGTGTAGGCTCTGTGGAAAAGGAGACATGGAGACTGAACAGAAATTCTCACTGCATTGCGAGGCATAAAGACACAAGAAGAAGGAAACCAAACCAAAAAAAAGTAATTTGAAAGAAGGAGAGCCAGCTAGAGAACACAACAAAGATAGTGCCACGGAAGATGCACATCAAAGTCAAGTTACTAAATGCCAACTAAACAGGATTATGTGACTCGCCATTGGGGTCAAATCCAAATGAGTTGTGCAAAACTTCTTTGTATCCGAAAGTTGGATATAACTTTCTCCATAAATTTCTCTTTTTCTCTTTCATTTGTAAAAGAAATGTTACATGGGATGTAAGATGTTTCAAGCTATAAGCCAAATGGCCTTATGGACGTTTTATCTTTTAATAAATTCTCTTCTTCTCTCTCATGTTTGTATACACATCTTCTGTAAAAACCCACCACCTTTTCACGAACACTAGGTATCACCAATGTTTTAAAAACCGAAACCGGTACCGGAACCGATCAAGGGTCCAACCTGAACCGGAACCGGAACCGGTAATAAACCGGTCGAACCGGTTTCAATGAACCAGTTTTTTAAAAAATACATAAAATATTTAAATTTTAATGAAAAAAATATTTTTTTAAGATTTTAAATCATGTTTCCAAAGCATTAGAGACAACATGTCCAAAGTATGCTCATGAATATATCAAAACGACACCAAGTGCAATACATATCTAGAGATCGGAACATAAATACATAATCAATGAGGCTCTAAATGGCCTCTACAACATCAAATAACATACTAAGTTAGAGTCGTTGATACTATATGTGGGAATGCCAATGAAATATACAAAATAGCCATAGGGTAGATACTAGAACCGTAGATGGAAGAATCTCATAGCTCATGAGTCGTGATTGTCAGTAGTCCTCCATGTCATAATCATCAAGATTGGCATCACTACCACTACTCTCTCCTCCATCCTCCTCCTCCTCCTCCCCTATATCCAATGCAATCCGTACATTTGTTGATGTGGACTCTGGAGGATGACCCCTCAAGAGGATCACCATCATCAAAAGTGACCGGCTCTAGCTTGTATATAAGATGGAGGTCGATGTGCACATACACTACTAAGTCACAAGACAGGACGACAAACTACAAAGAGAAGAGTTCAATAGAAGAGTTTATACTTGAGTGAAGGGTACATTTTTACTGGGGTCGTGACAAAAGAGTTCAACAATCAATGCCAGCAACATCCCAGGTACATAAAGGGCTTGGTTCTCTTGATTAAATGTCAGTTCCATACCCTCATACATGATAGAATCCAGTGGAAACATTGCAATCTTGAAATCCTGAAAACTGTTAAGTCCGCTGAATTTTGAATGGGACCTAAAATTCTACTTTCTCCATATGAAGTCCAATGAGGTTGGAACCACTCTCAAACATCCTGAAACAATTAATGGTAATGTTAAAAATTTAAGTAAAATGATGAAAATGAAAGATAAAGGAGAATGTCACTAGGGTGGGTGAAATGGAGGGGGTGGGGACCTCTTTAAATAGCATTAATAAGCAAAATAACCCTCAGTTGCACACCAAAACACCTTACAACTCAAACTTGCATCAGAAAACATGAGCCAAGTACTTCTCTGTTACTTAGGTTTTAGGTTTTAGGGGGTTTTAGAGGGTTTTAGGTTTCTGGGACCAAACCGGCCGGTTTATGACCAAACCGGCCAGTTTATGGTAAACCGGCCGACCGGTTCGGTTTATTGACCGGTTTGAACCGGTCAACCATCAAACCGGTCAAACCGGCCAATTTCGGTTTCGGTTCAACGGTTTTTAAAACACTGGGTATCACCATTTTAAATGTCATCGGATTGAATGACTTTCAAAAGTAAGGTTTGGTTATCTTAACATGTCTCTTCAAACTCTAGCGTTGGCCAGAAAATATTTAACATGTGATACTTCTGAAAAGATGCAAAAGGTTGCCAACCCTTCAAGGGATTGTGAAACCTAGTCCTAGTGTTTTAAGGGTGTGGTCTAATGGCAAGGGGGCAGGGCACTACGCTACACTTCTGAGGAAATTACCTGTGAACAAACAAAGAGGAGGCTCGCAGACTTAAAGGAATTACAAAAGAATCTTTCCTTAAAACATGGGGCTCCCATTGTTTAGGAAGGGTCTTCTAGGAAACTTTTAAAAGAGGGAATAGGTTTTATCAGCATCTGGGCTCTCAGGTCTGTATGTTGCAAGAAATCTGATTGTCACACACAGTTTGTCTGTCATTTTATATTATGTCCACCGCATCTCTTCCAATATCTGCTCCTGATAAGAGAAATTTACAATTACATGAGATCGCACTCCCAATCTCAGCGCCTGACAGCTCTTATATATGATCAGCAGCTACTTCTGCATATAATCCCCTCTGTGGGACCTCTAGGTAAGTTCACAAGTCACATGCAACATGTTTCTTAATTTAAGCCCATAGACACTACACAAATGGATTTTGACAAGAATTCATTATGTTGAGATGCTGAGTGTCATAAGAATTGTCGTAAGTTCGTAACCTAATAAAGCAGAAGTCGGAATTAAAGTCATGGCCATTCTAGATTTAAAAACGTTTCTTATTAATAAGACAAAATAATAATAGTTTTATTAGGAAACTAGAGATTGTCTCTACCTTGGCAAAATTTATCTATGAATACACCCTAAATATACCTAATAATTCCCCCCAGTTGAAGTTTTCCAATTGTAACATTACCATATCGATATCTATATTATCTAGATTCTTACTTCAAGAATGCTAAACACAATGTCAGCAAGCAAATAGTTAAAAAGAATAGATATATTTTTTTATGAAAGAAACACAAGAAGTATGCTTCTTAAAAATTAACTCTTTGCACCAGGGAAATGGGCTAACCTGTTATGCTCTCCTTCAATGAGCATATTGACCAAACTCGTTGAATAGCAATTGGAATACAATTGCACATGTAATCAGTCTTATATGAATCATCCTTCTGCGCTGCGGTATCCTGCTGCAACTCCTCATCCCGCGGTACAACCGAAAAATTATCCGACTCTCGATCATAAGTAGCTGAATCTTCATGAATCCCCTGTGGTATGTTTGTCTTTATATTGCTCGGAAGCACATCGGGTAAAATTATAGATACACCTCCATCCGGCGTTTTAGTATTTGCATGCTCCTGTTCTTCACGTTTAGCATGTAATCTAGTATCATCTAAATGTATGTCTTCCAGTTGGTCTTCTGACCTTTTTGCAGCTGAAAATTGCTCCTTCATTTGTGAAGATTTATCAGATTCATTCACATACTGAGAAATATTTGTTGCCTCCGTAAGCGTATAATTTGTTTTTTTGCTTCCTACATTCTCTTTTATGCTTGTCTCTATATTGCTCAGAAGCAAATCCGGTGAAATTATAGATGCGTATCCATCGGGTGCTTCAGTTTTTGCATGCTTCTGTTCTTCACGTTTAGCATGTAATCTAGCAGAATCATATAAATGTAGTTCTGCCAGTTGGTCTTCTGACCTTTTTGCAGGTAGAAATTGCTCCTCCAATTGTGAAGATTTATCAGATCCAGTAATATTTGTTGACTCTGTAAGAGTATACTTCGTTTCTTTAATTCCTGCATTCTCCATAGAGCTCAAAACTGTCCGAGTCTTGGTCTCTGTAATGGAAGTTTGATAACTTATACTTTGAGTAGCAACGCCATAACTGTCTTTCACTTCATGTGATAAACTACTTCTGAGTTCCTTGGCTGCAGCTGCAACAAGAAAAGAAAACAACTTCTCTGTCAGTGACTAATGAAGGACTGCAAACTGCTCAGTGTAGGGATGAGAAAGACACGAGTGGTACCAAAAACCTTATACATATTCAAGGCAAAGCTATAATTCATTGATCATTCGTCATATCGGAAGGTTGTTTAGATGGCAAAGTTACAATTCATTGATCATTCGTCATATAGTAAGTTGTTTAGAAGTTGAACTTTTTAGGAGAAAAAAAGTTAAAAGCTGCAATCTTTTATGGAACCAACAAACTAAAATTATTTTCTACGCAGAGCTATTTTTCATTAGACAGATGAATCTTGACATCATTCAAACTCAATTATATTTAGATTATTACGCTCCTCCCACACGTCAACCAACTCTTCAATTTGTCCATCAGCTAGAGCCCCAACATAAAGTTGCGATTTGGGAGTTCCCTATGCATGTTCTCTGACGATCTAGTTTTAAAAAATACGGCATAGAACAATTAGTAATTTCGTATTTACCGGTAAAGACCATCGGAAGTGGAATTATTGTTAATAGGGTACGCTGAAGAACCTAAAAGTCCATGGAAAGTTTTCCTTGGTAATTATTGGTCCGGCATGCTTTTCTACTCTTAGATGCTAGTCTAGCGCAATAATAATTTGCTTTGTTTTCCTAGTGATTATTGGTCCGGTATGCTCTTCTACTTTTGGATGCTAGTCTAGAGCAATAATAATTTGCTTTATTATATATCAAGTAGTAGAGTTGTAAAGCAATGCATTTTAGAATTCCCTTTAGAAAATCAAAAGAAATAAGGATAGTCCATCTCATGTGAAATGACAATCCAGACCTAACAAAATGGAACTATGAGATGACAACCAAGAGCTAACCAAAATTGCATAGTATAATCTTCTTTATATTATTTTTTTAAATGTGAACGTGCGGTTTAGTTGGAGATGATAAAGAAACCTATAAAGAAGGATAATCTAATATTATAAAAAAGGTCATTTTCTGCAACCAACCGGACGTATATTGATATAACTTCCATCAACCACACACACATAGTACCCGCTACTAGTCCGATTCACATGGGTTCTGCATGTGTTGTAACCAAAAAAGGTGTGCATAACAAAGGCTAGATGAATGGGTTGAGTAGCTCGTTATTTTTCTAACAGCAACTATATAATAGCTCATTTGTATACTACTAATTTGATTTGCGTGCTCCTTTGCAAGGCTTTATGGGATTTATATTCTGTTGATGAAGGATTGCAGATACTCATCACGTCATAACAATATAGGAATTAGACACAAAACGGTATGAAAAAGGCTTATACATGATTAATTACAAAACTCTGTTATAACTCATTGATCATTCATCGTACAAAGAAATTGGTCGCATGTTGAATTTTCTTTTCCAAAAATGGTTACTTATATTTTCGGGCACATCTGCCCGAACCTTAATCGGATAACCATCAGGTGAGAACATTACCAAATTCCATAGGCAGTGTGGAAAGAATTCTCATTATCTTTTCAACTCTTTAGCTTCTCTGCGATCTTTTTAGTTGGGCAATCTTAAATTCAATTAGAACAGTCGCCTCCATTAGTCCATTCGAGGATTGGCACCTGCCCGGCATTCACGGGAACAGGAACGGGTTTTCTGCACGGGAACAGGAACAACATTACTCCGGGATGGGCACAGGAACAGGAACTTTGAAAGCAAGATCGAGACGGGACGGGAACAGGAACGAGTCACACTAAGCCTAGTTGAGTTTGTGTGGCCATCCTGGTCGGGAGTGGACAGTGACTGGTCTGAGAACAGGAACAAGAACAGCAAGAGGTTTAGGTGGGACAGGCAGGTATTATCCTGTTTCTTATTCTGTATTTCTTTTTTTTTATTTGTCCTATATGGCAATGACAATACACTCAACACTCATAAAAAATGGGCAAGAGGTACCCGTCTCGGGTGAAACAAACCATTTAGGTCAAGTGAAAATTGCCTCTTCAAGTAAAGCAGGGAAGTGGGTTTGGGTCAATGCCAAACAGTTTCGGGGTATTTTAAAACGCAGAGTTGCTCGTCTAAAATGGGAACAAACAAGGAAAAAAAGGGCCCTCCATAATAAACTTTCAAACAAGCCTCCTTTGCAAAGGTATAACAGCAACAGAACTAAAGACAATGGTGATCATGCGTTGTACAGTCCCACATCCACACCTCTCACATGGTCATCTGACCTGTATGTGCTAGAGTTACTAAATGCCAAGAGGAGATTGGAGGTTTTGGAAGTCAAAGAGCATGAGAGAGACCTTCAAATCCAACTATTGATAGTAGAAAATCGGGACTTAACAGAAAACAATAAAGTTTTAACAGAGCGAGTGTCCATGTTGCAAGAAGCCCTTTTGGAAGCAAAGGCTGAATGGCAAGGCTTGAAGGATGCTGGGCAAATCAGGGAAGATTTTGCGGTGGAAATTAGAGAGGTGATGAACTCTAAAACACCCAAAGCTGAAGGGAAAACAAGTGAACAAGCATACATCCATGGAATGAAAGCAAGGGATGAAGAGAAAAGAGATTTTACAAACAATTCCAAAACTTGGGCACAAGTCATTAGCAATCCTGCTCATATGGAAAAAGAAACACACAGCCAGGGGGGACGACATGCAAAGTAGAGAAAACAAGGAAAGACAAGGTAGAGCAGCGAACATAATTATCAAAGGTGTGAGAGAGTATGGAAAAAATGAACGTACTCTCGATCTTACAAGTGAATTTCTGAAGGACAAGTTGCTTTGGCAAGGCCAAATTTGCCAAGCATAGAGGGTGGGTAAGCCTCGTGGCGAGAGAGCTAGGCCCATAAAATTCATCATGTCAAGCATACATGACAAGCAAATTCTCCTAGGCAAGAAGCAACTCTTGAGAGGCTCTCGCTTTTTTCTAGATGAAGATTTAACTATTAGACAGCAAGAGGAAAGAAGGGAAGAGTTGTTAAAGGTTAGGGCAGCAAGGGATGAGGGCAAAGGGGCATGGTTGTTCAAAGAAAAAGTTGTTATTTCCTTTTTCGGTCCTCATTCTAAAACAGGACAGCAAGTTAGTAGCCAAGAAGAGACAACAATTTCACTAGCAGGAAAATATGCAACAAGACCAATTGGGACAAATAGGGGTGGAGATTCAACTCTGAGTCTTGTAGACCAAAACAAATAGCAATCAAATTATTCCCAAGTTTCCTTAAGTTTAGTTTGTTGGAATTGCAGAGGTTATCCTTGGAGGCAGGGACCTGGGTTAGGACCTATCGCAGAAAATAGGGACATAATTTGTCTATTGGAAACACATGAGCATGAAGGGTGCAAGACACCTATGTTTGAAGAGTATGTGAAGATGGCAATGTGGAACAAAGCAGCCGATAATGGTAAAGGACACTGGGGTATCATGGTCTTAGTGAAGAAAAAAAAAGGTCGTCTCATTCAGTTAGAAAGAGAAGACTCAAATAAACATTTCATTTGGTTTAAAATATCAGAAAATGGTAACATCATCAGGATTGCAGCATGTTATTTTGCTCCACAAGTTTCAAAAACTTACAAAAGTAGGGGGCTTGATCACAAAGACCCCTTTGCAGCCTTAAAAAACGATATTGCAGCGTACTCTCTGTTAGAATATAGAAGATTGTGTGCTCGTTTTACCATTGACGATACCCTTGTCACCCAACCATAGGCCAAAGCCACCCTCCGAGCACCTTAACCTTGACTGAGAATTACTCCAAAAGCAAACCCTAGGCTAGATAGCCAAAAAAGGTGTAGCGCATCTTCCTCCAAGGATAGCACACCAACAATAGCTGATTAGATAGTCCAAACCCTAACCAAGAGATAGTCCAAGCCAACACTGAAACTGATTGTTGTAGCAGCTGCACCTGCAGCTCTCCTCCACACGTGCGCACCAAACTGGGAACTGCAGTGCGCACCAATTGTTGCTGTAATTCTGAGATGTGTCAAATGAGAACTGGCGCCCTGTATTTATACTGGTTCTGCCAGATTTGTTGGAGCCGACTTCTCCTTCTAGATATGTGTCTGTTCAGTATATTATTATTATTTCTGGCCGACTTCTTCTCTTGGAGGCTAATAACCTAATATAAATTATCTTCTTGAGCCGACAAGACTTCTAGGGTTATTAGCCAACTCATTAAGATTTTCTCTTGCTTTCCAAAGTCTTCTATTCTTGTCAAGTTCACACGTGGAGGTCAATACCTCCCGCAGCTACCATAATATTAACACTCCCTCCTAGCTAGGGAGGTATTACAGGTAATGGTCTTGAGCACAAAAACATACCATTTACCCGGTAGCATCAATATAGTCGTCTAGACTATCTCATGACTAGATCATGAGCATCACCATCACCATCAACTGCATGATCTCTCGAAACCATACTTCATCTAAGTAATTAGACATGATGCTGGATAAGTCACTCCCACCATAGAGTGATACAAGAGCCATTCTTATAATCTAGAAGAGTAAATGCTCTGAACCGTTTTCCGTCTAGAAAATCTATGTTCATCATTCTTCTGGATGATGATGATCTCCAATAAACTGTTGATAGTCTTCAAGGCAATTAAAATAAAAATAAAACACAACAATGTCTATCCATAGTAATACATCACTACAATCCAGTGGTTCACTACCACACCAAGTAACACACAAGTACTTGATCAGCAACGTATAGTTACGAACAGTGGAACATATCCACCACAGTAGTCTTCATCTATTGTCATACAGTCTTCATAACAAACATCTGATAGCAACCTGCATAGAAACAATGTTATGATATAAACTGAATCATCTGGGCCAATCTTTCACTCACATCTGTGAGCTCTGAAAGAATATCTGTCTTACGAATAGTGGAACACATCCACCATAATGGTCTATATCTACTGTCTTCATAACAAACATCTCATAGCAACCTGCACAGAAACAATGTTATGATATAAATTGAATTATCTGGGCCAATCTTTCACTCACATCTGTGAGCTCTGAAAGAATATCTGCCTCGAAGTAGAATAATGAGATATCTGGACTATTCTTCTCAAGCAAGGATGTTGGCAAATTTAGTGAACAGAATGAAGTGAATGCTTGTCATTGATGACAACAGTGAAGAGGATGGCAGAATAAGAAATAAGTCACAGTCTAAGGAGGTCAATCGACGAAGAATGACAAAGGGAAGATCTAGTCAAAATAGAGTTCGAGGTTGAGGTCAATCGAGCAAAAGACCTGTTGGATCCCATTCAAATTTCTAGAAAGGTCGACAGCCGTCAGATCTGCAGAAACTGCGCAGAGGTTAAGCACAGGGGATAAGTTCTACTATGCAGAGGAGAAATACGGACATGTCATCGGGATATTGGAGAGAGAATCCGATCCGTAGGATCTGAGAAGAAAACCCGACAGCCATAGGATCTGTAAGAGTCGTGCAGGGGTTAAGTCCTACTATGCGGTGATCTCCGTAGGGACACGCGTCAGACATCTGGAGGAGAGTCGGAGGTCAGCTCATCGGAAAATCGGAGTTTCCGTGGACATGGAACTCTTGTATATTAGACTCGCGATCCGCGATTTACCGATAGGAGGTTTGAACCGTCCATTTGTGAGAACACGTGGCAGGAGATCCGGACGAGTCGATATTCGGCATTTCGAAGTTCTCGGTGACGAGAGACTCACAACCGCAGGAATCGCGATATCCCGATATGCGATTTCCCGACGGAGGTAAGCACCTAGTGGGGTCCAAGTGACAGCGCAGAGGACAGGTGGCATCGGAGATTCGGGGATCGGGAGTTCATAATGCAAAGAACACAATGCAACGAAAACCCCGATTTCGCGATATGCGAAATCCCGACGAAATCTGAACCATTAGATCAACATGCGATCTAGACCGTCGATCTAATTCACGTCAGCTAGGGACACGTGGCACAACCAGGTAATGACAGGTGTCAGGCAGATCTAACACTTCAGGCACATACAATTCATGAATTAGAGTGACACGTGGCAGAATCTAACACGTGCCAAATCACGTGTGACGTCAGCAGAGGCATCGGCAATCAAGACTTTGATATGTCAAGAACACAATGCATCAAGAA
>JASDQU010105685.1:149215-162075 GCA_032191745.1 Picea mariana | reverse complement strand
AGAGTATGGTTTCGAGAGATGATGCAGCTGATGACACTGATGATGATGATGGTGCTCATGATCTAGTCATGATCTAGTCTATACAACTATGTTGATGCTACCAGATGAATGGTATGTTTTTTTGCTCAATACCATTACCTATAATACCTCCCTAACTAGGAGGGAGTGTTGATATTATGGTAGCTACGGGAGGTATTTACTTCCACGTGTAAACCTGACGAGGATAGAATACTCCGAGAAGCAAGAAGAAACCCTAATGAGTTGGCTAATAAACCTAGAAGACTTGTCGGCTCAAGAAGATAATTTATATTAGGTTATTAGCCTCCAAGAGAAGAAGTCGGCCAAAAATAATAATATATACTGAACAGACAGATACCCATAATGAGAACTCAGCCTAGGCAGTTAGCCAGAATTAGTATAAATAGAGGAGGCTAATTCTCATTCTGGCAGGGAGTCTCAGAATTGTAGAGCAGCACTTGTGCGCACTGTAGTGCTCAGTTTTGTGCACAGGTTTGAGGAGAGTTGTCGGTGCAGCTGCTACAACTAGCAGTTACATTTTGGTTTGGAGTATCTCTTGGATAGGGTTTGGACTATCTGATCAGCTCTTGTTGGTGCGCTATCCTTGGGGAAAGGTGTGTTACCCTTTGTTTGGCTATCTAGCCTAGGGATTTCTTCTCGGAGTGATTCTCTGTCAAGGTTAAGGTGCTCGGAGGGTGGATTTGGCCTATGGTTGGGTGACAATAGAGATATTTTCAATGGTAAAATAAGCACATCCATTATATTCTAACAAGTTTCTTAAAGGATCAATGGTGATAAGGGCAGTGGACTTTGAAAGAGAACAACAAAAGTTAAAGAAAAGATGCATAGAGATAGTAGAGAACTGGTGATGGGAAGAAATGGAAACGATTTTCACTAGGTAAGAGTTGTTCACAAGAGGATATGACCTTGATTTGCATCCAATGTGTGGGACAATGCAGAGGATAAGAGATGTGCAATAAGGAGGTTTGGCCAACCCCAAAAATAAAGATCAAGAAAGTTTTCTCTTGTGAAGAAGTCATGAGTTTGTGGAGACGAAGGGAAATTTTGAAGAGGTGGGGTGGAGACCACATGATGATGTGAGGGGAACAAATACTCAAACTGTATACATAGAGACATTGACTGAACCTACTAACCAATACATTATTGTGTAAGTCATGAAAGAGAAAAACTAAGAAGAGGCATTTGAAGATGCTTTTGAGTTTGCATCATTTTAGTAGTACTCTAACCCTACAAATTTCCATACCATCAAGAAAGAAGAAAAAAATGGAAATGAAGCTATTCCATGATACACTCTACACATTGCACACATAGTTTTACCGTGGTTCACCCCCTCTGGGGCTACATCCACAAAGATATTTTTCTTCTTTTATTATTCATCAAAAGGCGTTGTGTGCATTACATAATAGAAAAGAGTAGTGAGGTGGACCAGGATCACACTAAGCTCCACATCTTGCGACCTAACCCTTAGCTACTTCAACCTCATCTGAGCTCTACAGCTAGAAAAAAAAAATTGACTCACAAATACTCCAAAATAGGTTCTCCAAAACAGACTTGTCGCACTCACACTCTAGATATATATGCTTATCCTCCCCCTCCAATCTACCTCATACCCCTTATTTATATTACAAAAGCATGTTTAAACCCTTACAATAAATCCCAAAACCCTAACCCTAACTTGGCTAGGTTTGTCCACATTTGCGTCAGATTTCCACAAATCCTACCGCATGTGTTGATTTTTCTCAAAATGTGGCACACTCTCTTTCTTGGTCTGATCTGTCTCATTTTCCACATTGTTCTCCAAACATTCCAGATCCAACAGGCCCCCAACACTAACATGTGGATCATCCCAAGCCACTTAGCCTTAGTGCACCTTCTACAACGCTACCTTTGACACATGAAATGGAAATATAAACAAAGAAGATAGACCTCCTACAAATTTTCTCCTTCAAGCTTGTTGTCTCTGGTTCGCCAAAACACACCTCCTGTGTGAGTAACCTAGATTCTGGGAGTTTTCCATGTCTAAACCCAGCACACGCACCGTTTCCACAAAATGCATGATTTTTTTGCACGATTAGGGGACTTAGCACCCAAACCGGCGGAGGTGCTTGGACGTGTGGCCCATGTGACCACATCCCTGCACAAACTTTGGCACCTGTTGCAAGAAGTGGCACTCAAGTGACAAGTGTCCAGCGCATTGGTTGGTGGACCATTTGAAAATTCTACGCGAATCTCCATGAGTTAAGGTCATATGGGATGTGTATACAACCGGGGATAGGGCTAAGCCCCAGCCCGGACTCTGCCGACTTTACCATATATTTTAATTGAAATATAACTCAACACATATTATGGTAAGAACATATGCGTGGGCGGGCTGGTAGCCCAGCCCTTTCCAAGTCACTGCCCCTACCCGAAGGTCGCAGGATCGAGTCCTACGAACTCCCACCAATATTTTTCCAACTATCAACTAGAGGGGGTGCCACGTGGCAGCCCACGACTGGGCCACGTGGCACCATTTGAATCGCTCAATTGATGACACGTGTCAGCTGCCCATTGGGCCACTTGTATGACACCTCATATACCCAGTCACCTGCCATCTCAGCGTACGGTCATGCCACGTAAGTTGTACATCCCTACCACGTCAGTTGTACGACCCTGCCATGTCAGTTGTATGGATTGCACAATCATCAAATTTTTGCTTGTTTGGCAAAATGGACAGAACGTGATATATCACTCATCCAATGTCCCTTTGAACCCGTTCAAGTTGYGTTGGGTTTGTGGGGATGAGGCCTACACACCTGTCCATTTTGAAGTGATTCCGAGCACTTTGATTTTTGGGCTAATTTTTTACTCCTGGTCCAGATTCTGATCAATCCAAAAGCCCTTTATTTGGGTACTATTTTAGTATTTAATGAGTTTCAGTATGAMCTTTGGCCTTCCGCCTTCCCCCATGACCTTTTTCCTTCCTAKATTTTGTCTTTATTCTCTTTGTAATCATGAGAAGGAGAAGACAATAGTTACATTTCGAATTTTTCCTCTAGCGCTGATGGGTCATCATGGATTTTGACCATATGTGCCTTGAGCATCATGAATACTGGCCTGGTCATGGGAACATCTTTATTATCCAAGTTTGATAGTCGCTCGTCATGTGGGTCAGATCTCCTCTTCAACTATTTGTGTTGGATCTCCCTTGCCGCTCCTTTATCACTGCTACATCTGTCATTATTTCTCCTTCATTAACTTTGGCTGTAGATTTCATTGCAAGGATGTTGAGCATGAACCTCCTCCACTATATAACTAGCACCATTCAACATACCATAGATGAGAGTAACTCCAAATAAACCATAAAAAATAGTCATTAGAATGCATATACATGAGGTATTAAATAATTGAAGTACCATGTATAAACTTCCCTGAATTCGATTCATGGTTCCTATGCTCGTGGTTGAGGTGTGGTGTTCTTCGAGGTTGTCAACAAGGTTTCATATCTTAATCCAAAACTAAGTATACCATAGGTTAGGAATTTCTCAAATTATATAACTAGGAAGTTGTATATCTCGAAGATACCTTTCCAACGGTATAAAGAATTCACAAAACAAACACTCGAGTCAAACATTATGGTCGTTTTATGAAAGGAATTTTTTAATGTTTTAGAGGAGTTAATACTAACTCCTCTGACTTGCCATCAAAGGAGTAAGTACTAACTCCTATGAATTTCTATCAGAGGAGTTTGAACTAACTCCTCTGACACATATCAAAGGGATTTGAACTAACTCCCCTGACTTGTCATTGGAGGAGATTGAACTAACTCCTCTGACACATATCGAAGGAGTTTGAACTAACTCCTTTGACACATATAGGAGGGATTTGAACTAACTCCTCCAACTTGCCATCAGAGGAGTTTCAACTAAATCCTCCGACACATATTAGAAGAGATTGAACTAACTCCTCCAACACATATCATAGGGATTTGAACTAACTCCTCTGATAGATATTGAAGGATATTTCAACAACTATCGAAGGATTTCATGGAAAGTCTTCCTTCTCTTTTGGAAGATGAAATTGGAAAAAATTATAAGTGTCCCTTCACCGACAAGAAACAACAAGAGCTTGAGTTCAAAAGATCATAACTCTCTCACACAACATCCGATTGAGGTGTCATTTTTTGCAACATGGAGAGCACTCAGAGATGCTTTTATTAAGATAACTGAACCTATTAGTCAAGCATTTGAATGGATCCATTTTTTAATGATGGCCATGGTTAATGAGGTTAACTTAGAAAGAAATCATTGGCAATCATTTTGGCACTTCCAAACCTTGTATTTTGATTCCATCAATTGCATTGGAATCTTAATCGCGTAATTTATACGACTAGCATGTTTAGGGAGTGACAAGTCCACTTTGGCCAATACCCAAAATTGTGAGCAATGACACTTTTAGATGAAAGTTTGGACCCCGTCCTTTATATTGCTTCGCTGGAATTTGATTCCATAAGTTATTGTGTCATCTATGTTATATAGGCTCTTAGTTCATCCATTGACGTTGAGTAATGTGTCAATAGCATAGAATTATAAACAACCAATTGACATTTGAGGTGTTTAATATAGTTTCAGAGTCGAGGTGGCCGATTTCCCTTCAAGATGCATTTCTGAGCCAACACAAGACCTACATATACTTTAGTTAAACTATTTGATGATATACAAAACTTTCATGCTCATGGGTAGTCATAAAATCAAGAGGTGCAAATTGAAAAAGATGATGTGGTAAGTGAACACGAGTTATTGGCGACACAAACAAACTTGATTATGAATGCAGTATGAAGTGGATCATGTGAGATAGAAATCAGTGACCAATTGTTTAGATAGGAGTGGAGAGTTTAGTCTTTGATAATGTAGGGAGATTCACTGATGAGTGTAGCAAGAAGGGATCCAAGCTGGGAGGGGGTCGAGATAGCCCTCAATATGAAAGTGGGATACACTGACCTGATCAACATTTGAAAGAGGGAGAAGATAATCATCAATGTGCTTGATGACGATGTGGGGTTGACATCCTTCCACTGACACATCGACGACAGGACAGGGAAACTTTCCAATGGGTAGTGCGTCAGGGACGAAGAGGTGAAACTCATCGATAAGCATTGTAATGAAGAAAAAGGGAGGGAGTGTCATTGTTATGTGATGCATTGACACAAGTTGAAGAAATTCAGCTAGTGGAAGGAGTGCACGTGGTGATGATGAACGTACGAACATTACCGATGTGATGGCATTGATCATGCATACTTCATAGGAGAGGAAGACATGCATTCGTGAAGTTTAGTGGAGGTGCACTGGTGCGTCAACCAAGTTCAAAGGGAGGTGGATTATGTATTGGCAAAGGAATCATTGGCGTGCTGAGGTGGAGGTGGAAGACATGATACGTGTGTCAATACACTATGTGTCAACACAGGAAGAAGGGACTCGTCAAAGTGCATATCATTGGGTATAAGTGATCTGAGGAGGAACTGGAAATGATAAGGCGAGGTAGGGTGAGGAGAACTTGGACGTAGCTATTTTCACGAGGGAGAGAGTACAAGGGTTCCAATTGGAAGAAATGAAGAGGGGCCCAATTTCTTGTCTTGGATAGAGGCTAAGACAAGAAAATTGAAAGGTTGTTGTGTAGGCGCAACAAGGTGGCATTTGGCTAGAGAAGACCTATATATAGAAGAATTTCTATCTTGTTGCATCGACAAGTGTCATATTATACACCAAATTGGGAATGCACACATGTAGATCATCCCTTTTAAGAGGAGAGTCATGCAGATGTGATTATTAAAGAGGACTACAACATTATTGATAGTATAATGATAGAYCTCCTTATAATTAATAATGTTTTGTTGATGTTGAACTATTATGTAGTGTATGAAGAGTTTTGGTACCCATATAGGTTGGTCGATTGGGATCAAAGTGAAAGTGGGATATTCAKGCCTCATTGAGATAAAACATATATAATTACATTCATTTTACTCTTCTTATAGATGAACTAAAATTCATAGGCTTGTGGGCAACCTATCCATTTTTTCTCCATTTTTAGTGTATTTTCTATTAGCAAGTGATTCAAGTTGAGACAATTAGTTTTAATAAAGAAATTGTTAGAAAAGTGCATTTAGTGCCATTGCCACAACATGAAGTTTGGTCAACATTTCTTTGTTGTATGTGAGCATGTGTCATTCTCTATCATTTAACTTATTGATTTCAAAGGAGTTTGATCTATCATCTTTTGAGATTGTTGCACCATGTCCAAACTTAGAAGAATCATAGTTAACGGTGAAGGTTTGAGTGAAATCAAGTGTAGTGAGCATTAGGGTCAAAGCAAGGGATTCCTTTAGATTTTCAAAAGCCCGAGTCTCAACTGGTTGGTGAAAGGAATCATTGTTTTTCTTAGTTGATTAGTGGATGACGAATATGGAAAAGTTTCATACAAATTTTTGGTAGATCATGCTAAGCCAAAAACTTGTAGAAGCTTCTCAAGAGGAATAGGCACTTGCCATTCTTAGATGGCCTAAATATTTGAAAGGTTATTATGAACAAGAACAACCTCTATGGAGATACTATGGCCATGATGTTCTAAGGAGGACATATTGGAAAATTCAAAGCTAGAGTCTTTTGCACAGAGTTTTGACTATACTAAAGTGGCTAATTCAAGGTCCAAATCCTTCACTAGATGCTTTGAGAATGTTTTACTACATGAGGATATATCAAATACTAAGAGAAAATTGCAGAGATATGTACCAATCTCTTTATTCATCAAGGCCTAAAACGTAGTACAAGCATTACAAAGTTTGAATGACATCACTCAAAATTTGTAATGGTCTTGATGAGTCTTGAATGTGGTCTTCTCTTGGTCCTAGAGTGATATAGGTGTCTAACAATAACTAAATGAAGGTTAATCTTAGAAAAAATCCTACCACATGCAACTCAAATCAATAATCTGAGGCACATGGAACTAATTTTTTCACAGGTTGACTTGATTTAGCTCAACCAAGTTTGCATTTCTAGATCACCTCGAAAATTATAATATGGAATTTCCATCTAGATGTTGAAAGTGGGCATGTGAGAACTCTGTGTGGTTGGACATGAGTTTAAAAGGGTGTCCTCTTTTGTTCCCCAAGTGTTTACATCCTCCTCTTCCTTAGAGATTTATAAGTTAAGAATTGAGGTACTCATTTTTGTGTTCATTATCCTTTTTCCTAGAATTCACCACTAGCACTCCATTTCTTTTATGAGCCTCACAAACTTTCATTTAGCTTTACCTTAGTCACATAATGAGATTTTCCCTTTGGTGTTTTCCTTTCGGAAACCCTAGGGTTTTCACTACATAACAAGAATGGAAATGAATTCAACTCTCATACTAAATTAGAGTGATGTGCTTGTATCCAAAGTGTCAAAGCACTAGTTACAATTACAAAAGTAGCTAAAACTAATAATAAAAGATATGCTAGTAGTAAAGTTCAAATAATTAAAAAATAGTAATAGTCATCCTCATATGAAAATACATGTGGGTGCAATGGTGGAGAAGGGCATGGGTTCACTTAGTAAACCTATGGCACATCACCTTCATTCATCCCCTATGTCCCAAAACTCATTGGTTGAACCCCCTCTCATTAATACACCTTTCAAATTAAAAAAAAAAAAAAACTCTATTTCCACTAGATATTCTAGATATCCATTCTTTGCAACATTTTTCATACCCCTAGTATGTTGGTTTCAATATATTATCCACGTTTCACCTACTATCCTCATCATACTTCTTCAATCCTCCTCCTTCGAAAACCATTGCATTTTTCTTTCTCAAATCACATTAAGACTTTCTTGAGCTTTCTCCTCCCTTTCTCTTAAATCACATTTAGACCTTTTCCAACTTACTTATCCTTCTCCCTTCTAAAATCCCTATATCCATATCCATAGGGAAATTACCCCAATACCTATATCAATAAGTACATTAAAACTCCCATCTCACCCCCTTTATTACCAAGTTATATAGTTCAACTTTTGAAATAATTTCTATATCAATAGATACATTAAAACTCCCATCTCACCCCCTTTATTACCAAGTAATATAGTTCAACTTTTGAAATAATTTTGAATGAGTAGGATATTGCATAATTCGTAAACCCCATGTGGAGAAGAATGAGAGTACTACTTACTTAATTGCTGTACCCTATGTGGAGAAGAGTAATTGTCATCTTCATGTGAAAAAAATTAACTACCAATATTTAAAAAAACTATTATTGATATGTTATAAACCATTAATATTAAGGTTAATTATTCGATCAAAATCATTCAAACCTTGCATTTAAGTAATGCATGATGCATGCAGAACAGTKCAAAGGGATCTTCCTTTGAGACGCCATGAATGTTGTGGACGGTCCGTCTGTGTCAAAGAAAATAAAAGAAAACGGAGGCCCATTAACTCTCGTGACAGGCAAGGCCTGGAGGCTGACGAGGACAGTCAGTATGCATAGCAACTGATAGTGAAGTTGAACTTTTACCTGCGTACCGATTTTCATCATTCACTGCCCCATTCATGCATCGCAAAACAATATATAAATCAAGAAAACAAGAAACCACGAAAAAATTAGACGACTCGTGAGATGAGATGGGGCGCACTGGTCAGGCACGCATTCATTCCAAACTTGTTCGGTAGGTATATCGCCTTAAAAAGAGCCCTACTAACAAAACATTCCAAACATGAAACTTTTAAAAAAGTTGGCCAATACAAAGCATCTTTGATGATCCAAGTGGATATGGCCATCCACTTCTTCCATTGAGTCAACGATTTTCTATCTTCTTGGTAGCTTTTCATTAGTTTTTTGGGTTCCAAATTTTTGGGGTCGTTTTGAGGCCCTAAACAATGTTTTTTGGAAATTCAGGGGGTCATGGATATTGCCATGCCTTGGCCCCGACCAAAGTTGTAATCCTTAAATAGTTCTTTCCAACGAGCTATCATGCGTCCCAAATGAAGATAGTATGCAAAAGTTGTGCCCCGAAAAGTTGACGTATCGACTAACCACCTTGGGCCCACAATTAGGATTTTAATGTTTAGGGTTTTTGCCTCTTTGTTTTTTAGGCTTCATGATAAAAAGCCCTTTTCGACCTCTTTGTAATAAACTTTTACGAATGAGCATTACCGACATCTCTTTCTCTTTAGAGATAAGCTACCACCATTCTAGCGAGTTTGTGTTCTACAATATTCTACTATTTTATTCATTAATAGAAGTTGGGTTTCACTGTATTGTCGTACTCTCTATATTAATGTGTGTGTTATGTTTCGTTCTCAATATAATCTGGATCATTTGAGCACCTAGTTTTTTTTGTTGTCCTCCTTGAAATGTGCAACCATTTTTATTGCAGTGTAGCTTAGGAATCTAATTGTGGCGGCTTCTAGTTTCAAACTTGCATTGTGTTGAGGCCCCACACTTTTTTCCTTTGAGCCGAAAGAGTCATAAGAAGAAAGACTAGGGGATTGGAGAATCTTTGGAGGGAGATTTAGGAAACCAGTGATACAAGCCACCAGAGAAACGATAGATACCAGACAAAGGTCTAACTCTAAATACTTGCTTCTTTGAACCTGCTTAAATTCCTTGAACTCATGCTCCAGGTCTTGTTTTTTTCTTAATTGAGTAGAATATGAATAACACGCCTCCCTTGCTCGTGAATTTTCACCAACAAGTTTCCTCTCATGCCTCTTGCCAACATTTCCATTAGAGAGCCAAGGATACCATACACTTTTGAGCTTTCTTCACCCCCCATTTGCACGGTTTCCCACTTATGTTGACCTCCACCAACTCACACATGACACATCAATTCTTCCTACACCTACTCATCCTTCTCACAATGTCGAGGGTGTCTTAAATAAAATGTGAGTCACTAAGAGCACTAAGTGCCACCAAGGAGATTTCAAAAAATTTACTTGTTGCATTCATAGGGTTGACATGACCATAGCAGGCTCCCAAGGTTGAGCCACAAAGCTTAGAAGTGGGAGGGAGGGAAGAGATTGTTCTCCCAACCCACCCGTCAACCTAAATAAGACCACTGAAAAAAATTGAATCGACATGCTCATATTAATCATAGGCATCGACATATGGTAGCAATAAGGAGTATGGTTTATTAATGGCCATAACCGATAGTCCTTGCAAGCCCATGAAACTTGACACTTGTGCACGATATTCATTGTGAATTTAATGCCGATTAATATCATGGGAGAGGACTATAATAAAGAACAACCCCCGCCACCCCCCCACCCCCCTCCCAAACCTATTTTTATTAATTGAACTTCATGCATGGATGCTCCCATATTCACGAGGTGATCGACCTTTTTATTATGTGTTGGCAGCACTTGAAAGAAACAAATTTCTTCAAAGTGACAGAATAAGTCTATCATTCTTTGGAGTCTGGACTAAATGAGATAAGAAAGGATTTTGAGGAGTAGAGCACTGTAAAAGGGACCTTATAATGATTGAGGAGTTTCTTACTATAGTTGCATGATGCAAACCTTTCTCTAAGTAAATGAACACCTTGAAAGGTTGCCAATGCTTTAGTTTCATTATTGGAGGCAATGCCTAGAGCACAAACAAAGTTTGTTTTAATATTTTACTTGTGATCAAATATAATCCCCCTAACATTGTCACCCTTGGGTTTCCTTTAGATGCCCCATTGAAAAATAAAATGTGTTTCCTTCTAGATAATTTCCACTATTTCAATTCCTCTTCTCTAAACCTTATCTTCAAATGAGAGGCTTGAGAATGTTTTGTAATTCTAGGCTTGTAGGTAGATAGACTACTAGAGATAAGAGGGTTTAACCATGCCTTTTCTATGCACTAAAATAATTAGTGTTGGTTGTGCCTATTCCATTAGCCCATACCATCTCTAGTAGAAGAGCCATACCTTGAATTGCCACTGCACTTCAGTGATGGATTCTTATTAGAAGATGAGATGATTTCTTACTAACCAAACCTTCCAAAAGAATTTTTTTAGAAAGGCTAACCATACTCTCTTAAGTTCCTTTTTATTTTTGAGATACTAGGATATGAAGTTGACCATGATAATAACATATGTCGCTAGCCTTTTGGCATTGTAATATCCTAACCCAGATCTTCAAGCGCTGCAAACCATGCTTGATGAGTGAAGTCACAATCCAAAAAGAGTTGCTTCAACATCTTCTCCATAGAACAATAGAGTGGGCACAATAAGGCCATGCCTCCTAAGATGTTCATCTATTAAAAATTTTCCATGCACCATGGTCTTGCAATATAGGTAAATGTTTGTGAGATAATCACTTTCCCAGATTTGGTTCCAAATAGCATATTGATGGGGTAAATCAAGCTCCAATAATTTGGTTGTATATCTATTCTTAATTGAGTATGTTCCTCCTTTCCACCCCCACCCTCAAGAATCCTTGAATTATTTATCATTGGGGTTGCTCCACATATATGAGATAATGGGGAGGCAAATTGATCCTAAAGAAGACATGGGAGATCTAAGTCTTTCCAGTTATAGAATTGTCCTGGTTCCACTTGTTCCTAACACAAAAGATCAAATATGGATTGGATTCCATGATCTGATATCCATTCTTTCCAATAATTCTTGATGCTAAATGAGGGGAGGATGACCCATAATGTTATCTTCCCAAATCCAAACATTTTTCCCATTACCAAGAACCTAGGAAAGATGATTACCAATGAAAGGGTAAAGGATTTGCATAATATCCAAATTGGGGACCCAACAAATTCTAGGAGAGGATCGTCCAGACACTACAAGTGACTTCACCAAAGAATAGCTTCCTTCTACTATTCTATTGTCCTAGTGACTAGTCTCCACACAAAAATTGCTCCCAAGGCCAAATTAGCTACGAGTGAATCTCTGGTAGCCAAATTACCCCTATCATATGGTGCTCACGTTATAGCTCAGTTTACTAAATGATACATTTTACTATTTGTTTTTTGTTTTCCCTCCTTACTATAAAAATGTCCATATCACCCTACCAATCTATTGAGTGAAACCTACTAGAGCCAATAAAGTTGAGTCGTGGAAGATGGGGAGAGTAGAAAAAAATGAATTTATCAAAATAACCCTTCTAGCTAGGTTTAACCATTGGGATCCCCATCAAGCCTTTTTTCTTTGAATGACCAGTTTCCAGTCCATTTCCCTAAAGTGTTTAAGCACTATAAGGATTCTCAAATATCTAAATGATGTCCATTGGCTGGAAAAATCTAAAACTCTTGCAATTTATTGCATAACATGAGGATGAGTGTTCCAACCATAGATGTGGATTTTATATTTGTTGATTAAACCTCCCGATGAACTCACATATGAATTCAAAATGACTTTAACTCTTAAGGCTATTGTGACTAAATCTCCTTCCAATAGGAGAGTGTCATTCACAAATTATGAATGCTTCATCGCTTTGATACCCCTTACGATGTTGATCCCTTTTAAATTTCTATAAACTTGCTCTTGTTTAAGTTTTTTTCCCAAAAAATAAGCCATAATAAGGTATAACATTGGCAACAAGGGGATAAATTGTCACAATCCTATTTGGCTTTGAAAAAATTGAGTCAATCTCCCATTTACAAGGTGAGCCATCCATTGAAAACCTATGCACACTTTGATCTATTTTATGAATCGGGTGGAAAACAAATACTTGTTGAGCATGTAGTAAAGAAATCCATGGTGGATATCAAAAGTAATAGCCATGTCCATTTTAGTTACCATTTCCTAATCATTATTAGTTTTCCTCGAGTGGGTTTCCTCTTGTACTAAAAATATGTTATCAAATATTTGTCACTT
>JASDQU010105685.1:99987-143406 GCA_032191745.1 Picea mariana | reverse complement strand
ATCTAACTGATAATCATTTCCAATACTGTTGATAGTCTTCAAGGCAATCGAAACAAAATAGAACACAACTGTGTCTATCCATAGTAGTACATAACTACAATCCAATGGTACACTACCACACCAAGTAACACACAAGTACTTGATCAACAACGTATAGTCACTAATAGTGGAATACATCTACCACAATAGTATACATCTACTGTCATACAATATTCATAACAATCATTTGATATCAACCTACACAAAAACAATGTTATGATATAAACTGAATCATCTGGGCCAATCTTTCACTCACATCTGTGAGATCTGAAAGAGTATCTTCCCTCAGAGTAGAACAATGAGATATCTAGACTATTCTTCTCAATCAAGGAAGAATAAATGTCCTATCTTTTGAACCTGGACCATTCCCCACCCTGGGCCATTCTTCCTACACTAATCAAAGTGCACCCTGGAGAGAATGTATAAACCCTAAGGAATGCCTGTCCCTGATTGTTGAGCCTGGACCATTCCCCACCGTGGGCCATTCCTTCTACACTAATGAAAGTGCACCCTGGAGAGAATGTATAAACCCTAAGGAATGACTATCTAGACCATTTCCTCTATTAACCACAAGAGGAAAAGACTGTCCTGTACCAACCTCCAAAATGAACCATTCCTCATGTTAACCACAATGAGAAATCGTTGTCCGGCGAGGCGGGCCAGTCTTCTTGAGTAACCCTCAAGAAGAGAGACTGCCCTAGACCACTCCCCATGTTAACCACAATGGGAAGTCACTGTTTATGATACATCAACAATCTGGACCATTTCCCATGTTAACCACAATGAGAAATCACTATCTGTCAGAAATCTCAATCCACTTTCTGAACTGGAAAGGAAAATGCTCATCCTGGACCATTTTTCGAACTGAAAAATGACTGTCCATAAATCAATACATATCAGTGCTCCCTCCCAACCTGGGATTCATCTCTTCCTTTTTCAATAAGGAAGTCGTCTCCACGAGCTCCAGCTTGAGTACGCAAACTCTTTTATCTTGGACAAAAGCTTTACCAAGATGTCTGTTTATCTTCTCATCTGTGGAGATATGTATTGGAGAACTTCTTTCTCCTTTCTAAACTTCATCACGAATAATGTAATGCTTGATTTCAAATGTACTTCGTTCTGGAGCACTGGTCTTCTTTGAAGGCTTCATGTAGCTCTGATCAATAAAATATATCATTGTTGGAAAACTGGAACATATCCATGTGGCACTTCTTCTGTCATCATGAGATTTGATCTTCTAAGTAATCATATTGATACAATATCTTGTTATAGGAAATATTCACCATGCTTCTGCTGTGCACTGGAGGTTCTCCACCAAGTTATTTTCTTCCATCTGCATACAAGGGCCTCTTTCTGGTATGCCTCAAAGTCTTGAGATTGCTCTTCATATGTTCTTTGTTCAATTTCTCTGGAGAACATTCTTTGCATTTATCTGATGTAGAACTCCAACTTATGGATGTTGATATAATGATTCATGTAGAGATATGTCTGGTTTACTGGAACAAGTAATCATCATAGTCTTCTCCCTCCATCTGGGAGAACCTCTAGTTCTAGATCTCGCAATGATTTCATTCATAAGTCTTTCATACACTGTTCTTCATCATGACTTTCAATTCCTCTGCTTGATTACTTTTATTAAGTTCATATCAGGTTGGCAATCTTGTGATTCTTAATACAATGACTGGTTGTTTTGGCTTCTCTTTCTTTCTTGGAATCTTCATGTTCTTCCTGATGTTTTTCTTTAGCTCTTGGGTCCATGGAGTTTCTTATAGATTAAATTTCCTAAAGATTCCATTTCTTTCTTTCATCATAGGATCACGGATGTGGATGGACAACCAGGGATACTTTAAGGCTTCTCTTCGAAGAAGACTTCTTCTGAGGTTGAACTGGACACGTACTGTCTTTCATGGCTGCTGCCATGGATATATACTTAATCATCTTCAATGGATTATAGGATTAGCTCCTTCCTAATCCTTTATTCATGTATGAGTGCATATAATCGGCTCCCTCCATCTAACAGATTCCACGCTTTTGTCTTGTTGTCTTCTAAAAAAATGTCATAAGTCTTTCTCCAATTTCCTCTTGATCGCTGACTTCTTTCTGTCTTTGCTTCTTCTAAGTCTCTTCATGATGGATTCGTCTTATCTTGCAATAGATTTCACATGATTTGTTTGACGTATTTCATCCTTTCATGTGTATTATCTAATGATATCCATCCTTATCTTGTTGTTCTTCCATAGGTATAGTTGTTCTTGGAACACATTATCTTCCAAGAGATAGATATGCAAGATATGTACAAAGACGATGCAAACAAGATATGTACAAGAAATAAGAAGAGTATTGTTACCTTTAGAAGAAGAAGTCTCTTTCATCCTGCTTAGTCTTCTTTGTAGGTTCCTTTTCTTCGGCAATTGATGCTTCATGTTTCTCCCTTGCATTGATCCTTGATTCTTCTTGAACACAACAAGTCCAAAGTTATTCAAATGTCGGATACTCCTTTCTTGTGTTCATGCTTGCAGCAAATGCATTCCATGTCTTGGGAGGACCATTGAGTACTATGTTTACCAACTCCTTCTCTGAGATGATCTCTTCAATAACTTGTAGTTGATCTCTTAACTGAGAGATTCTCACAAAGTATGATGTTATGTTGTCATCATCATTCATCTTCATGTCACAGAGCTCATTCTTTAGACTCATTACTTGTCCAATGTTTCTGACTGAGAAGAGGTTTGTTAGGGCATCATACATATTCTTTGATGAGTCAAGTGGTCTTTGATAGAGTCCACTATGATACTCATGGCATTGATGTCACCGTCTTTGAACTTCTCCATAGCTGCAACGTTCTGCGGTTCCTTCTCTTTTCCTTCTTCAAACTTTAGTTTCACGATCTTTCCTTTCACGATATCCAACACTTTATTCTTGGCAAGGATGAGGTCAATCCTTGTCTTCCATGCTCTGAAGTTAGAAGCTCCATCTAACTTGTTCTCTGACTTCATAGAATAAGTAATGGCTGCTTTGACTTGGTCAAACCCTAGATTTGATCAAAATCTCAAACTTCACATCTTGGCTTGCTGAGAGTACCAGGAGATGCGCTAGGCTAGGGCACACTGATCTATTCAGAGATTAGGTCAATTCCTTCACTTAAGGTGCCTCAACGAGAGGATTAGGGTTTCTTCAATTGCATCTGCTAGTAACCCCAGCGGTAGTGCTATGGTGATTGCTCCTACTAGAAACCCTAGCGGTAGTTCTTCAACGAGCTTAACATCCTTATGGCTATGTTTCCTTCCAGTGGTTAGACTGAGTGAAGGAGGTGTGGGCCCATAACCTATTAGAATATAATGGATGTTCTTGTTTTACCATTGAAAATATCTCTATTGTCACCCAACCATAGGCCAAAGCCACCCTCCAAGCACCTTAACCTTGACAGAGAATCACTCTGGAAGAAATCCCTAGGCTATATAGCCAAACAAAGGGTAATGCACCTTTCACGAAGGATAGCGCACCAACAAGAGCTGATCAGATAGTCCAAACCCTAGCCAGGAGATACTCCAAGCCAAAACGTAACTGCTAGCTATAGCAGCTACACCGACAGCTCTCCTCAAACCTGCGCACAAAACTGGGCACTGCAGTGCTCACAAGTGCTACTCTACAATTCTGAGACTGCCTGCCAGAATGAGAATTGGCCTCCTCTATTTATACTAATTCTGGCTAACTGCTTGGGCCGACTTCTCATTCTGGGTATCTGTCTATTCAATATATATTATTATTTCTAGCTGAATTCTTCTCTTGGAGGCTAATAACCTAATATAAATTATCTTCTTGAGCTGATAAGTCTTCTAGGGTTATTAGCCAACTCATTAGGGTTTCTTCTTGCTTCTCGGAGTATTCTATCCTCATCAGGTTTACACGTGGAGGTAAATACCTCCTACAGCTACCATAATATCAACACAACTTATGACAAAAACTCTACCATCATTACCTCCTACTATTCCACCACCCCATGTTGGTCCTATGATTTCATCTCAGTAGGGCTTTGTAAGATACCCCATTCTACTTGTTGAGCACTCAACACACCCTAAAAATCCTTATCAATTTTTTTTTACTTTTTGGGTACCAATTGATCTTCTGCACTGTCTGATTCGATTTCATTTTGAGAATTTTTTTGCCTTTGCTTATTTTCATGACTCTCATCACCTATTCAGGTTTTCTTGAACTTATGAAACCCCATGACTAAAATGCATTAACACCTAAATTAAGAATCGACAGCCAAACACTGCACCCAACACGCTCAGGTTCGACATCAGAAATAATTCAAAGAAGAAAGAGGAACCACTCGGAAACAATAGTCGTCGAGCTCCGATCTTCATCGACATCGATAGAAGGAAGTTTTGGTTTGCGTTAATTTTTTCGCATAAAGATATCCTTAATAGTCGATCCCCCTTCGGAATCGATAAAAGACGGGGAGGACAGATGTTAACGAAGAACGGAAAGATATCGTTGATAGTCGATTCCTGACGCGCTTTATCGAAATCGGGGAAAACCCAGAAGGATCACAACAAAAATTTTGACCATGATAAAATTTATCCCCGATCGTCGATCCTCGATGCGTTTTCGACATCAGGACTTTTTCAAGAGAGCCGATCTGAAAGTGCTTTGATAGGTTTATCGTTGATCGTCGATCCTTGACACTTTTTCGGCATCAGAAAGATAAGGTTTTTTTTAGAACGAATAACTTAAGGAAAGTACCGACTCTGATTAATACAAGTGAATTAAGTCATTGGCCTCAAACACCATGTGTATTTACTAGGTACGAAGGTCGTATGGTCTAGTTCTATCCCGAGTCATTCTTGGTTGCCTAGTTCTAATAATACCCCCAAGTCACCTTTGCTGAGTCAACATTGTATGGTAAGATCGATCGGTGTCAAATCTTTTTATAGGAGGATATCAACGAAAACATTCGTAGAAAAATCCCAATCCCCGATCCACCCACTAAAAGAGCGACATGATGGGACGTTTTCAGCATTAGATACGATTGGATTTTGGGCATTTAAGGAGCTAATTAATACCCGATCCTGTATTAGTTTCTACCTCATGTGCCAATCAAAAAAACATGTTTGAAATCACTGATAGACCACATCACCACTCACGCCTCCACTGTCAACCCACGATGAATTTAAGTTCTAAATATTTGGCGGCGGATTTATTGAATTTTCACTCATAACCCGAATTGAATGTTTGATGCGACACGGTAAGATATTTCTTGTTTAAAATCTCTTGAACCATAGTGAACAAATTCATTCATTTCTTAAGAGGATTCCATAACATTTGAATAAGCAAAATGAACAACTCGAAGGAAATATCGACCTTGTGTTTATCAAGAAACCAAGTTTTAACAAGCTTCAGAGGAACAATGCCGCCGAGAAAGCCAACCACCAGATGCTTGCCAAGAGAACCAAAGCTAAAATAACTAGATACAGGTGAAGGTTCCTCTCCAGGGACCGCAAGGAAATTGGAGGACGTCCCTAGGCTGGAGCTTGTCGTCAAGACAACAACAAAGAAAGTTTTCATCCACCCTCTGTCCTTTGGCGATACAGAAGCGAGTGCTGGATCCAAGGTGGATCTCCCACAATGGGGGGATCTTTTCAATAGGATTATCAGAGAATAATACTCAGAGTATGTCCCACACACAGACGTAAGGATGCTCGACAACCAGGTGTTCCTCAACATCCGACGGTCATATCTGCACATGTTGGTGGGCAGAACCCCTATTTTCCCCTGCATAGAAGTCTTGAAGTGGCTCATCGACCACACGGATGGGAACAAATTTTTGATTAACGATGAGAATGACGGGTGCGTTAGATTTTTCTTCCCGACAGAGGTCCATAAATACTACAAGCTCAGGGACCCGGAGGAGCGGCTCAACACGGACTTCGTAGTGAAGTTCTATGAATTCCATGACACCAGCCGATTGATGGCCTCATGGTGGAGGGAGGAAAAGAAATTCACAAATCAGAGCAATGGATGGTACAAAACAATTAACCTAAGGGAGTCATGCATCTATTTGATGACTCTCATCTATCGACTATATGGGGAAAAGGATTTCTCCAAATTTTCGGAAGCTTGGATACACAGTCACAATCGTCCAATGCAGCTTCAACTAGGGAGAAATAATCTCCAAACAACTAAGCACCTATGTACAACAGGCTCATGCATCGAGGGAAGGAGAAGCACCAACTTTTTACATGGCCTCATACCTACTCAATGTCATGTGTGCTAGGAACGACTTCGCTGGTGTGAAATTGAGCTGGCATGTTGCAGAGCTCCCGGTCCATGTCTACTTCAATGTGCTATGGGAAAATAGGTATAAGAAATCTTACTCCCTCATCTGCGAAGATCTCATCACCCAAATTTATTTGTTTCTTTTTAAGAAGGAATGCCCAAGGCTATTGGCAGCAGCCAATAAAATGATATCCAAGGTAGGCCATTGGTATTTGGACAAGTGCGCCACCTACATCAGGGTGTTCGGGGCCACCGAAGCACCACATATCCTACCATATCATGTCTCAGACTAGCTCGTCGTAGAAGAAATATGTTATCAGACCATCTTGCAGGGCTACAACGCCACCCTGGTCAAAGACAAGAAACGAGCTTTCATACCCTACGATTTCCATGTAGGGTTCTATTTGGTAAAGGATACCTCTCAAGCCAAACAAGAAGGGTTGATCCAGCTTGAATTCAGGTTCCCAATAGGTCGTTTCCGCAAGCACGATCCAAAGGGCCTGGTCCTGCAACGTGCTTCACATGTGTCATCCTGCTGGCTGTATGCTCACGATAAGTTCGAGGACGAAGTCTTCACAGAGAATGCCCAGGACTGGGACGAGGTGGTACAAAGGATGGTTGAACAAAAAATGACTAGGTTCAAGGCCATGAGTATGGATGAACAAGAGAAAATGATAGAGCAGTCGGCTCAAGAGGCCCTCAAAGCCAAGGAATGTTTTTTGACACTGGAGGCACAAACAAGGGGATTTCTCCTAATGGAATAGGCACATAGAGTAATTAATCAGTTGCAGAATGAACCAGACATTCTAGAGATGACAAGGGTTCATGTTGACAAGCCAATCAAAAGCCAGGAAGGACCAAGCAACCTAGAGCCGATACAAATCGGAGAAACCACAGGGTTGGATAACCCTGAAGTTTCAATGCCATAGGTCGGATCACCAGCAGGCGTTTCGGCTCAGCCCGAGATAGAGAGGACATCAGGGGAGAAAATGCACCAAACCCCTTACATGAATTAATAATGATCTATGATGATGAGGAGATTTTGGAGGTTTCCCTAGTGACTCTAGTACACATTACAGAGGAAAAGGAACCCGAGAAAGTATCTTCCACAACTCTCAATGCTCGAATTCAAATCCTTCCACAGAGTGACCAAGAGGTCAAAAGTGTCTTAGAAATTGAGCTACCCGATGCACCGGGGACCCAAGTGGACAACCTGAAGGATGAGCTAGGGTAGAGTGAACAAAAAGAACAAATTCCACAGCAAGAAATCGACATATCAACAGACGATTATCAAGTAAGTTCTGAGCCTTCCCCTGATGCATCAATTTTGGCTAGTACTTTACCTCCCAATGAGAAAAAACCAGAGGCTGAAATTTCAAAACACACAGAAGAGGTTCAAGAACCTAGTCTTGAACATATATACATCGTCGAGAGCCTGGGAAACACGCTTACTTGGGGAGAGCAGCAAATCCCCAAACCTGTGGATGAGGTTGTTGATATACAAGCCATCACCTACGACCGAAAGAGGAAATACATCATGAAGAGAACCACCAAGAAGAGGAGGCTTACTCTGGACAACTCCATCCTCATCACCACAAAGGAGAAATTAATCAGCATGAAGCATGCCAAGACGTTTGAGATTATCGGCGTAGGGATGGAAATCACAGATGCCACCCTGGATAGAGTGAGGAAAGATGAAGAGGAGTTTGTCATTGCGCTGAAGGAGTTGGAGCATATGCGCTACTTGGAAAAAAATATCATGACTCCACGTAGGCCAAGATGTTATTGAGAAGCGGATTCCAGGATGCCTACAGTAAATTCACAAATGAGCAACACCTTTTCACTGCAGGGATAGCCGAATTCCAAGAAGACACCCTTATGGCACTAGTGACGTGCAAGGATATGGAAATATGGTATGAAAAAGCACACTAAGTGGTGGAAAGGATGAAGTCGGCTGAATAACGGGTGAAAATGGCCCAAGAACCTCATCAAGAAATCCAAGAGAAATGGGTCGAGTGCAAAAGGAGTTGGACCAAGATCAATCGGGCGATGAGAGACATCGGCCTCCCAGAATTTGGCACACCCAATGACTTCATCGAATTGCATGACATAGTCAAACTACATGTCGAACAAGACTCACCATGGGCTGTAGAGATATCAAAGGTGGTGAACATGGCACCAGGTCAAGTACAATAGTTCATGGAGCACCTGATCGAGGCTTGAACAATGTTACAATAGTTAAGTGATAAAGTAGTCAAGTATCGGGCACGGGAAGTGGAGATAAAGGAGATCCTTTCGGCCCTGATGGACCAACACAGATTCCTGTACGCCAACACATGCGAGGAACTCTTCGTCAAATGATCAGAGTATGATAAGAGTCATCCACTCAAGTGAAACCATTAGATGAATCTTAGAATACTGAGAGATGAAAGTGCCATGTGGCGATGTTTTGTTTTACTTAGCTTGCACTTTTGATAGATATTTTTAGTTAATAATATGTTATAAATAAGAGGATCGACTTGTTAGAAATGGTCGATGGTTTTTGCAAAGAACCTCATTTTGGATTTGTAAAGAACTATTTCGGAGCTACCTTAATTGAGAAGTCATGTTTAGGACCAGAGATAAGTTTATGTTTATTTTTCATCAAAAGCGTGTGTGATGGGATCTGAGGAAGAATTATTTCTGATTTTATCTCATGAATGGATGTTGCAACGAGTAAGAGCCTATGAAAATGTTGATAAGTTATCTGATTCAATATTTTTATAGTTCTTGTCTCTAATGATGAAAAATAACTCGTTGTGTTAATGTGTGTTCAATGATTAGAGATAAGGAAACTATTTTTCTTGCCATCATTTATTGCATGTATATCTTCTTATGATAATTGTATCTCAGACAATAATTGGAACACCAACAAGTTAATGTATTAGTACTAGGCTTGTCGTAGGTGTAAGAATTATTGTCTGCATGCTTGAGTACGAGGGTTATCCTGAGCTTAGCCTTCTTCAATAGTTAGGCCTTCTCCCCTTTGTTAGCCAATTCGTTTATACCATCACATATCTTGTATCAGACTCACCTATAAGAGAAGAACACAAAAAGAGAGCGTTCAAACTAAAGGAGGATTTTTCGTGAGAGGATATCATGTATATCACTACAAAGGAGGATTTTTCGTGAGAGGATATCATGTATATCACTACATAAATCCCATCGATTAATTGGCCGGATCACATAGATCTGGAGAACCATTCCACCATTACGCATTGCATAGTCTAATTGGGCCTCAGTGGCGGGTTTGGTTCCTATTGTTTAGTTAAAGGGATTTAGCACCCCTCAACACTACCATCAATATTTTTATCCACACCGATACTTCTTTAGTCTATCTCCTACGTGACTCTTTTTGTGGTATGACACTAAAGGGAGCATATATGGGGTTAAATGTATATGATATCACCCCAATGGAGGCATATATAGGGTTACATGCATATGTAGTGGGATAAATTTATATGTAATAGTGTTAGGCCTAATAAACGAGCCACATGTGCAATGTGTAAATAGGTATATATAGCGATTATGTGGTCATTATTGAGAGAACATGTGATTTGGATGTATGAATTTATTAGTTTATTTGGAGGAGTTTCTCCTATTATTTAAGGAGTTATTATGTAACTCATCTCTATTATCTACCTTGGAGTTGTTCTCCACACTCAGATTTATTGTACATGCTCTATGCCAACACTTCATCAAAACTAGGCCACAATAGAAGGCAAATATTGAATGGATTATTAAGGTGACATTGACCTTCCTTTGAAAGGATTGAAAATGGAAATATTCTTCACTAATAGACTACAAATATGTTGGACCATTATGAGGACCCTAAATCGTATATTTAGCACTAAAATTTGATTTCATTTCTAAAAGTACTAACCATGCATTATGAATGGACATGCGGAGGCCAACTAGAGATGAAATCAAAGATTGTTCGATCATCCATTGGATTCATTTGCATGTGACAAGCTAGTCTATTAGACTTTGAGATTTAGAGATTCAAGTACTCTTTTCTCTTTGCAGAAGAATATGAAAATTTCTAGGTTGAACTTCCAATATACATTGTAGGAATGGTTAAAGAGATTTGCTAACATTAATCCATGTGTTGGAAGAGTGATAAAAAAGATTGAGTGGATAAATATCCTAATAACCAAGATTCAAAGTTTTTACCACAAGCCAAACTTAAATGTTGAGTTTCAAATTGTACACATATTTGAAGGGTATATCCTTGAGTTTATGATTGATAATTTTCAATCATTTTTAAAGGAATGGAAATATTTCTTGAAAAAAGGGCCTCAAGGGAGACTAGTCAAGGAGATTATTGTTTGGGTTAAAAGGTTGTTCATGGAGTAGGGGTCGTTAACTTCTACCCCAATAGGATGATGGCTTAAGATATATGCTTGGGGGGTGAAACTTTATGGATGAATAGGAGGTGGATTTGATCATCCTAGTATATATGGTTGAATCAATGCATGGAATTAGTGTGTGGGGTGAGAATATTACACAAACACTAGTAATTAAACAAGAGACATGATTGAATAAATGTATATAGGATAAAGACATAGGAAATCAATCCACCATGAGGGATTGCAAAAGAGAGGTTGAGATAAATCCAAATAGAATGAAAGACTTGAGGATAAGAGATAATGAGTTTAGAAAATAGTTAGAAGAAAGGGGTTGGAGATGGGAGTTGAATGAGAGGATGGAATAACTTGGAGAGGTTTATTTTGGATAGGGTTGGTAGAAGGAAAGTGCCAATTGAAGAGGCACATATTTTTGGAGATGGGAGTTGAATGAGAGGATGGAATAACATAGTGAGGCTTATTTTAGATAGGGTTTCCTTAAGAAAAGTTCCAATTAAGGAGGCACATTTTTTTTTGTACTGAGAGCACTGATAGTGCCATTGAGGAACTTCTTATACATGGAGAGGTGCTTGGTGTTTTGGCTGGTCTATATAATGTTAGTTGTAGACTTAAAATATAATCAAAACAATGTATTGAGGAATCTCATTTATCCATACAGCCAATCATGTTCTCTTATATATTGGTGATATCCAAGTCTTGTCTCAAGTAAGTGATAGTGCTAGCGAGTTAATAGATGGAAGCAAGCATGATTTTTAGTGCATAAAGGAGAATAGGATTTTATAATATATTACAAACTAAGAGATATTTTTGTAATTAGATATATACCACCTTTACTCTTGGGGAAAGGGGATGGGGATGCATAACAATTGTGTTTCTTATGTGATGTTAACTAAAGCACAAGAGGAATTCCATTAATTGTGCATATTGTTGAATTTAAATCTACCCTGGCATGTAGAGAATTTTAGTGGTATGTGAAGTTCAAATAGAGTAGACCACTAGGGCATGCAAGAGATTTGGATGAAATAAAGCAACATTTTCCTTACAAAATTTTAGAATCCAAAGTCAAAATAGTATATCATTATTGAGTTGAAGGAAATAAAATAGATGCATGAAAAAACTATGTGTGAGTATGATAAATGATTTAGATATTAAATGAGTATATTGACATACAATATCCAAGATATGCAATGTAATGAATGGTTTATTGGATTATTGTTACCTCACATTAAAATGCCCTTCTTACAACAAAGAGTAAGCTCACAACAAGAGAACTAGAATTTGTTATATATACACCTAGAATTCATTTGTGTTTACTGTAATAGTGTTTTTCTTTTTTCTTTCCATAGAAAAAAGCTTCTTATATTCATAGAATATACATGTTTCAAACTTAAAAAAATTCCTTAAAAGGATTTCATCCTGACAGTTACAAAAAAGTCTTGTAACTACATCCGCCTTTCTGTTCTATATGTTGGAAAAACATTTAGTACTTTCTGGGTTTTCCTTGCATCTTTTCCATCCTTTCCTTTGAAGAATTATAGCATGAATTCCATTTCTTCTGTTTTAGTTCCTTCAAAGTGGTCATAGTACCCGAAGGCCTCTCTTTGTAGTTGTAGATATTCTTTCGAGAGTTCATTTTCTTTTACATTTAGTTCTCTGAGGATATGTTGAAAAGATAACCACTCAAAGGATTGGAAGGAAAGTCTTATGTCTCGCGTAATATTGGTCAGGTTGGTGTTCTGAATAGAGAGTTTTCCTTTAGCCCAGTGAATCACCAATTTTGAGTCTCCCATGACCTGAATATTCCTAATGTCCTTTTGCTTTGTTGTCTCTAAGAGGGTCCATAAAGCTATGAGTTTGGATTTATTATTGGAACCCCATCCAAGAGCATACTTGATGTTAATATAATGATTCTAGTTTAATAATAAAGCCACACCTACTCCAATTGAGGGAGGGTGTCCTTGGATGGTCCCGACAGGGAAGGAGGGAACCCGTTGTTTCGAATTTTTCTGTTCTTCTATGGTTTCTATTTCATGTGCCAGTGTTAGGATTTTAATCACTTCTAGAGACATCCATTTGTATTTAAAAAGTGCCGCAATGCGGGACCTCCATAAATTTTCTACCAATATGCATGGTAGTACTGCATACAAATTTAGTGATATGTCCTGTATCCAGAACTTGTAGCATTCCTCAAGAGATGGATTAATCCAATCTGCACCTACTTTTAGATTTTATTTTAATGCCATGGAAACCTGACCTACAAAGGGGCATGATACAAATACATGAGAAGCGGTTTCAAAGTTGTTTTGGCAGAGTACACATCGGTTTGGACCATTCCAGTTCCTTTTTTCTAGATTATCCCAGGTCAACAGTTTATTGGATAAGTCCATCCACATTAGGATTTTACAATGCAAAGGGGCCTAGGATCTCCATAATGTCTTCCATCACCATTGTGGTTGGACATTTTTCCTTTCTTCCTGCCAGGATTTGTATCCTAATTTCGCTATGAAGGATCTGTCTCTCTAGTTGCAGGACCAACATAAGGAGTCCTCATCATCTTGAAAGAGAATGCCTAGATTTTCAAATAACAGTGAAAGAAAAGAGTTCCATTCAACTTGAAGGGATTTCAGAAGACCTAAGGAAGTCATGTATTTCCAGCATGCTCGTCCTTGAGGCTGAGGGAACCCAATGCACATGTCATGAAGAGAGTGTATGTTATTTTTATGTAAGGATTGGATGAGGGGCATAGAGAGTCTGAAGTAGTTTCTTGCTCCCAACCATGGTTCTTCTCCCACCATAACCTTTTTTCCATCTCCAATTTTCCAAACCACCCAATCTCCTACCAGGGGGAAGCTTCAACCATAGCCTTCCACACTATGGAGACTTTAGAGGACTTGTTCAGTTGTCTGAACCATAAGATGACCGATAGGTTAGGAAAGTATTTGGATCGCATTACTTTGATCCAATGAGAGTTCCCTACCAATAGCCTCTAGAGTTTCCTTCTAGCTAAATCTCTGGAAAAGAGACGTATATATTTTATTCCTCAACCACCTAAGTATTTTTGAGTTGTGAGGGAAGACCACTTACTTAAGTGCATCCCCCCTGAAGCATTGTTGTTGGTCCATAAGAAATGACTGCTGATTTTTTTTTATCTTGTCTAGGATACCTTTAGTAGTGGTTGTGATAGAGTTCTAGTAAACTGGAATGCCTTCCAGAACAGACTTCAGAAGGACTAGCCTGCCTCCTCGGGAGAGAGTTCTGTGGACCCAGGAGTCAATTCTTGATTACACTTTTCAGACTAACTAGGCCCAGTCTAATTATTTGTACTTGTATGGATTTAGGTTAAATCCTAGGTATTTTACCCCCTCATCCAAATATTTGTGTTGGACATGTAGAATACGAAGAAAAGAAGTAACTTCGGCCCTTGAGAAAAAATTGGTTAGTAAACATGACTTTTCAAGATTAATCTTCATACTTGTCGCTTTACATAAAAGGTCTAGTGTTTTCGAGAGGGAAGACACATCCGTCAAGGAGCCAAAGATACTGACCCATACGTCATCAGGGAAGAGAAGATGAGAGATCGTCTGTGAGGCTGCCACTTTTAGACCTCGTAAATGCCCTTTGATTCTATTCTCTTTTATTAGTCTGCTTAGGGTTTCCACGATGATTAGGAATAGGAAGGGGGACAAGGGGTAGCATTGGCATAGACCTTGAGAGTCTATGAAGAATCAAGAGGGAGATCCATTTATCAGGTGCGTCAAGGAGGAAATATTGGGACATCCCATTATCCATTTTATTGTTTTGAGATTTATTCCCAGTTGAATGAGGACTAGCCGAAGGAAAGTCTAGTTTACACGGTCAAATGCTTTTGATAGATCCAACTTGAATAAAGCATATTTAAGTTTCTTTTTTTAACTGAATGCAGAGACTCGTGTGCTAGGGTGATGGAATTATGGGCTGACCCGAGTTCTATCTTAGTTCTCCAACAAAACCCTTATCACCATCGGCCCTTCTGGTAAACCAAAAGGCTACACTGTGCACAGAGTGCACCACACAGTCTCACCCGAGATAGTTTATGGGGGACTGTAGGATGAAAGTGTCTGCATTTATGGAAGGGATCAAGGGGTGTTCTTTCTTATTTCTTATTTCTACTTAACCATGCATTTGATTACAGAATTCATCATATCCATTCATTCATTTATGTGCATATTTATTCTAGTGCACATTGTAAATAAAACATCCATTCATATATATAACCATTCAATCATAACTGCAGAAATAGTAAAACATTAAAACACATTTCATACATAGTTTTACCATGGTTCACCCCCCCTGGGGTTACATCCACAAAGATATTTTTCTTCTGTTATTATTCATCAAAAGGAGTTGAGTGCATTAAATCATAGCAAAGAGTAGTGAGGTGGACCAGGATCACACTGAGATCCACATCTTGCAACCGTACCCTCAGCTACTTCAACCTCATCTGAGCTCTATAGCTAGAAAAACAAAATTTGACTCACAAAGACTCCAAAATAGGTTCTCCAAAATAGACTTGTCACACTCACACTCTAGATATATATGCTTATCCTCCCCCTATAATCTACCTCATGCCCCTTATTTATATTACAAAAGCGGGTTAAAACCATTACAATACATCCCAAAACCCTAACCCTAACTTGGCTAGGTTTGTCCACATTTGTGTCAGATTTCTGCAAATCCTATCGCATGTGTTGATTTTCCTCAAAATGTGGGATGCTCTCTTTCTTGGTCTGATCTGTCTCATTTTCCACATCGTTCTCCCAACATTCCTACCCCAACAGGCCCCTAACACTAACATGTGGATCATCCCAAGCCACTTATCCTTAGTGCACCTTCTGCAACACTACCTCCGGCACATGAAACTTATTTCCTAATTATGTTGCTTTCTCTTTAGCTTATACACTCTTTCCTGCTAGGGTACTTCTAGAATTTACTATCATACATTAAAACTAGAACCCCTTGTACAAACTAATTTTTTTATATGCCTATCATGCCATGTTTTTTTATGATTCTTTTGTGCAATTTGATGGTATCTACATAGAAATCTATGTTTTTATAACTATACCAACATATCTAGCCTATTATATATTAAATTTCTATAATTATGACATCTAGATTGCTATGATTGCATGTAATATCGGTATAAAAAATTCTATCAACATACCCACCTCCATACCATACACCAAATTAAATGGTGTGTGCTTCATTAAGGTTTTGTAAGTAGTCTTGTAGACCCATAAAAATGAAAGATTCCTTTCATCCCAATAATTGCTATTAACTAAGCACACTTTGGTCAATCTATGTCCCAAGATATTATTGAATGCATTTGTCATTCTATTGGCCTAGGGAATATACACTATTGTTTTGTGGTGATGAATCAAGAACTCTTTCACAAGCACATCCACTGCTCCCCCAATAAAATGTCGACCCTTGTTTCTAGTGAGGATCCACTGAAATCCAAATCTTGTGACTCTATACTCAAAGATGAACCTAGAAATATTCTCATTCAAGCAATCTCGAGGTAACATATTATTTTCCCAATGCATTAGATAATTTGTTGTTGTGATGACATAGCATGCCAATGAAATCCACTACCCAGTGTTGGAAATACTCCTTGATGAAAATGGGTTTTAATGACATTCCATCCCTTGCATAGGGTCATCCCATGTTTTAATAAGCATCACATTATTTGGCATATTCTTGGGCATCTATAAACAAAGTTGACCACCATGACCCTACACATATCACCTTCTATGCAATAGCCTTTTCTCTGTAATGTCCACTACCCTAACCAACATGGGATTCCCACATAATGGGTTGTCACTCATGATCCATCACACATCTCAATAGAATCCAATATGTCACTAGCTTATATAATTGTATTGATATTAACTAATAATTTACCACATATAACACTATATATTTGTGTTGTTGTCAATCATAGTCCTCAGGTGTCAAACCTAAACTAAGAATTTCAACAATCTCTGTAAATAAGTTTATAATAGCTTCCACACAAAAGAGATTGACATTATGAAATTCATTAATTGTCCCGTTAGTTTCTCCATGTTGTACCTAGGAAAGGTGATTGGACCCAACATTTAACTTCTCTAGCTTCATAACCACTCTAAAATCAAACTCTTGAAGCTACACCATCCAATGGTAGATATACCCTTCCAATACCATCTTATTGACCAAATACTTCATGCTAAGTGATCTTTGAAAACAATAAATAGATGACTAAGGAGACAATCTCAGACAGTTTGGAGCACATACACCATGGCCAACCCTTTTCATTCCGTGGTAGTATAATTATGCTCTACCCTTGATAATTTCTATATTGCAAAGTACACTAGGAAGTTAAGTGTTTCTTCTCCTAGTTGTGCTAAAATATTTCCCAATGTAATGTCAAAGGAATCCACATGTACATTAAATATCCTACCCCAATCTATGAAAACCGAGATCATCACATTAACCATCCATTGCTTTAACTCTATAAACCCTACCTCATAGGATGTCATCTAGACAAATGGTACCCATTTTTATCTAGCAAGTCCTCCATCAACATTGCCAATTCTAAGTAGCATTTTCTAAACCTATAGTAGTACCAAATGTGTCCCAATGTAGACTACAATGACGATACAGTCTCAGGTGCCAAGAAGTAAACAATGATCGCTTCCCTATATACAATATTCCCTAGCAACATGCCAAACAAGGTATATAAAATGCACTTTTTATATCCAATGACAATCTATAGACACCTATCAAACATTAACCTAATCTTCACAACATGATCCTTGAGAAAATTGTATATTGTCTAGTCATCCAAATGTACCTCTACAAACTTATGAATATACCACTTAAATGCATCTAATACAACATTGGATAACATCAAAAGTGCATTCTTTAGTCCCAAGGGCATTACATTGTAAGAGAAGGACCCCCACTCAATGGAAAACATAGTTTTCTTCTTATCTTCATATGTTATTTGAATTTGATGGTAACCTAAGAACCCATCTATGAAAGAATATTTCTCATTCCCAATGACCTTTTACAATATTTAATCAATATATGGAACAGTTGAGAAGAGGTCATGTACATAGTTCTCATTAAGTTAGTGGAAGTCATCACACATGTGGATTCCACCCATATTTTTGCACTATATCATGATCAAACTAATCTAATCAAACTCTTCCACTAGAAAGATCAACTCGGAATCATCATATTATCAATCTCTTGTTTCACCTACTCCTTATAGTGGGGCTTCATTATGTATGAAATTTTCTTTAGTAAGTGTGCATATGGATTTAGGTCAATCTTCATTTCACCAAGTTTACCACCCACCCATTTCATATTGATGAAACTTCATCGAAATATATCAACATTTTTATGGAGTAGAGCTATAATTTATGCGACTATATTCTCATCCCAGTAGTACCATATCATTGCAAGTTTCATCTCAGTTTCAGTCCCAACATTAAATTTATTTGTACATAGAGGCTCATGATAATACATTGTACTACCAGTATAACCTATATCATAACCTATGTAGTGACCTTCATTTTCTTCAAACTATAGATGCCAAAGTTCCTATGTAAGATCCACATCAATGATATCTTACTCTACAAATTCATCTTCTTTAGAATTCCCCTCCATGGAGTAGACTTATGCAAATATCCCCTTTGTGAAAACTATGGTCAAACACTATAAGGATTCGTCTATTGGAAACACTAAATGTGTCAAAATACCCCTTCATATGTATCCTTCCCATAGAGTGGTAGATTAGTACAAAACATTTCCCATAGTTTCGATGAATGTAATTTCTATTGTTGTATTTCTACTTGAAAATACCAATTCCCCAGCAATGGATCTTAGGTGTGCATAAATTTATGCACCCATTGATGAAGTGGAACATACTACATTATCTAGTGCATCTCACAATTATCCACATATTTGACTAAGTCGAAAGTTCCTCTAAGCTATGAATATAGGTCAATAGTGTTGGACTTGTCATTTGTTAGTAGGGCCCTTAGGTCTTGCAAGAAGTGCTTATGTAACTCCTCTGTCATAAATTTTGAAGAGTGAAACACACTCTTTTGTGACACCCACCATCACGCAAGGGTCTCTACAAAATAAATATCTAGCATTGCAACCCTTTGTGTGATCATGATCTATTACTCTACTTGGGCCACAAAGTCCACCATGTTAATTTTTCCATCAAATTTTGATGTTTCCTTCAACTCTACACCAATCCACCTGTATACATGCAACAATGTGCATTACTATGTGAATAGTTCATAGTCTCCATTCTACCACTAATTAAATATGTCTTATGAATCTATTGTGAATGATAATATGTTGTGCCAACTTAAATCCTTTATCATTGTAGGGTTTATGTAATCCTGTCAGTGCCTAAAAGGAAATCTGTACAACTCATCTAAGACACTTTCATACAAAACTTCCTCCACAAGTTCCATAAATGATTCACCCAATGTTGGATCCAATGGTTGAATGAATCTGTGGGCTTCTTTCTCAAACGACACCCACCTTTGCTTCAAGTTAAAGCTATCCAAATTGATCCATAGAAACACTAGGTAGGAATCCTTGTTGTTGATCATCTCAATGAATTCAAAGTTGGAATAGGTCTTCACACCATCAATATCAACCTCCATTTATTCCAACTTATAGATAGGAAAGATTCATGATTAGTTAGCCAATCACAATTGTATCCACGAATCACCAAACTTGATCATTCCATGAATTCATAGGACTTCTTAAGTAAGATATTCACATTTGATCTTAGATAAATCATGACCTCCTATGCCTCATATCCTCCAATTAAGAAATTATTTCCTTGATCGTCTTCTTTGTATCTGATGTAGTAGATGATAAATTGTCATGGTGAGTTGTCCCAAAACCCTCAAGTACTTCCTTTACATTAGTTGCAACTTGATAATCTTATAATATCCCTATGAAGGTGTTCAACCACCCTTAGACATCCTCTTAGTTCATGTACATTGGTAGGCTCTAGAATCTACTTGGCATGCAGATTATGGATTGTGATCTCTCCATGTACTCCGGGTTGATATCATGTGCATGAACAAACTCCCTCATTACTTGCACTACATCACACAAAAAAATGTTATGATGGATCAAACGTGGGATATTTTATGGAACTCTATGAATAGGATTATATCTACTACTCCCACATCTACAATGGTTCATTCGCTTCCCTCGAGTGATGAGATTTATGTTGGTATATGCTCAACTAGCCTCATCACAATCGAGGATTTGTGACTTAGAATAAACCTTGTTCGCACCACAATTCCTACTATCCTTGACTCCCCTTTTTCAGTCAGCTTTCGACAATCCTCCTTATTATGCCCAGTATTCTAGCAGTGGTCGTGGTAAGGATAATATGGATGTGGATAGTTGTGCACAATTTTCCCCACCTTATTACAGTTATAACATCGTAGTGGTGGAAAATTCACATCATTCCTTGGTATTCATTTATCCTAATTTTGAATTTGATTTTGATTTTTCCTTTGATTTCCACCTCCCACTAAGTCAACTATAAACACATTCTTCTAAAATATCTCAATGAGCTTTGTGATAGTCCTATGTACATAGAGTATTTTCCCTACAATATTTGCAATGTAGTAGTATTGCAATGTTTCTATACTTCTACAATAGTGGGAAATGATGGGGGTCATGTCCTAAATTTCTTCATATCTCACAAATTCCAACATCTATTTTTCCCATCATAGTTCTCATACATAGATTAGCCACTACTATAGCATATCTTTAGGTCATGGGGTAATCATACCATAGGTGGCCTTATGTCTTACACAAAGTGCACCATACTACCTCTCTTGCAATCGAATTAGCCTTCACTAATTCTTGAATTTTCTCAGATAGAGCAGTCAACTGGTACTAGAACTGCACTAACCCTAGATCCAAGCTTGGAACTAAGTATTCTACCAATCCACCTATAGACACTAGTCGCATAGTGAATTCCAAGGCTTCTTGCTATGTCAACATATTTTTAGCTCGCAACAACTGCATGCACATATGAGGTAACAACCCACCAATAAACCACTCTTATGTTGTACCTCCTAAATATTGTAACTCAATTTGACTAATCAAATCTAAAAACCACTTCTCATACTCCCACATGATGTCACCCAGCCTTTGCTTGATCTCTTTTAATTCTACAATTCTCTATTGTTCTGAATTTAGCTTCTAAAACTCCTTCAAAAATTCTACCCTCAGTTGAACCAAAGTCAAAGCATTAAATACATGAGCTCTCTACTTACACTTCATATACCATTGCAATTCTTTCTCATGCAGTGTCATTTGGAATTCCACCAAATGTGTCGCATCCATGGTTCTTTTTCACATTCAAAATGACATTGTAGAGGAACTGGTGTGTCTCTTCGTCTTTGTCACCTCTTCTATGGAACAAAGGTGACCACATGGATGATTCATTTGGTTGAGTAGTGGCCATTCTCTAATTATTTTTTACTAACACAAATCCCTTATGTACTAGCTATTGTATCATAGGTATTTATCCTACAACAACACTTAGAATGATAACACTGAAGACAACTTCTAACTCCCTTGAGAGGTCACACTTGTGTTGTTCACATCCATTGTAGTGGGGTTACTTGAAATATGAATCAACCACAAATGTGTGCTTTGTGCAACAACAATCATGAGGTACTAAAAAACTTCAAAATGCATGGGGGGTAGAGTGTAGCATGGAATAGATTCATTTCCATTTTGTTCTACTTCCTTGATGGTATGGAAATTTGTAGGGTTAGAGTACTACTAAAATGATGCAAACTCAAAAGCATCTTCAAATGCCTCTTCTTAGTTTTCCTCTTTCATGACTTACACAATAATGTATAGATTAGAAGGTTCAGTCAATGTCTCAATGTCTATAGTTTGAGTATTTGTCCCCCCCACATCATCATGTGGTCGCCACCCCACCTCTTCAAAATTTCCCTCCGTCTCCACAAAATCATGACTTCTTCACAAGAGAACACTTTCTTGATCTTTAATTTTGGGGTTGGCCAAACCTCCTTATTGCACCTCTCTTATCCTCTACATTGTCCCACACATTGGATGCAACTCAAGGTCATATCCTCTTGTGAACAACTATTACCTAGTGAAAATCGTTTCCATTTCTTCCCACCACCAATTCTCTACTATCTCTATGCATCTTTTCTTTCACTTTTTTTGTTCTCTTTCAAAGTCCACTACCCTTATCACCATTTATCCTTTAAGCAAATTATGACAAAAACTCTACCATCATGACCTCCTACTATCATACCACCCCATGTTGGTCCTATGCTTCCATCTCAGTAGGGCTTCGTAAGATACTCCATTCTACCTATTGAGCACTCAACACACCCTAAAAATCCTTATCATTTTTTTTTAACTTTTTGGGTACCACTTGATCTTCTGCATTGTCTGATTCAATTTCATTTTGAGAATTTTTTTGTCTTTGATTATTTTCATGACTCTCATCACCTATTCAGGTTTTCTTGAACTTATGAAACCCCATGACTAAAAGACCTTAACACATGAATTAAGAATCGACAGCCAAACACTGCACCCAACGCGCTCAGGATCGACATCGGAAAGAATTCAAAGAAGAAAGAGGAACCAATCGAAAACAATAGTCGTCGAGCGTCGATCTTCATCGACATCAGTAGAAGGAAGTTTTTGGTTTGAGTTAAGTTTTTCCCATAAAGATATCGTCGATAGTTGATTCTCCTTCAAAATCGGTAAAACACGGGGAGGACGGATGTTAACGAAGAACAAAAAGATATCGTCGATAGTCGATTCCTGATGCACTTTATCAGAATCGAGGAAAACCCAGAAGGATCACAATTTTTTTTTTTACGACGATAAAATTCATCCCTGATCGTCGATCCCCAATGCGTTTTTGGCATCATGAATTTTAAAGGAGCTGATCCGAAAGCGCTTTGATAGGTTTATCGTCGATCGTCAATCCTTGACATTTTTTTGGCATCGGAAAGCTAAGGTTTGTTTTAGAATGAATAACTTAAGGAAAGTCCCAACACTGATTAATACAAGTGAATTAAGTCACTAGCCTCAAACGCCACATGTCTTTACTAGGTACGAAGGTCGTACAGTCTAGTTCTATCCCAAGTCATTCTTGGTTCCCTAGGACCTAATCATACCTCCAAGTCAGCTTTGCCGTGCTAGCATTGTACGGTAAGATTGATCGACGTCAGATCTTTTTGTAGGAGGATATCAACGAAAACGTTTGTAGCACAACCCCAATCCCCGTTACACCCACTGAAAGAGCGACACGACGAGACATTTTCAGCATTAGATACGATCGGATTTTGGGCATTTAAGGAGCTAATTAATACCCGATCCTGTATTAGTTTATACCTCATGCGCCAATCAAAACAACATGCTTGAAATCACCGATAGAACACATCACCACATGTGCCTCCACCGTCAACCTATAATGAATTTAAGTTCTAAATATTCGGCGGCAGATTTATTGAATTTTCACTCATAACCCGAATTGAATGCCTAATGCGACATGGTAAGATCTTTCCTGGCTAAAATCTCTTGAACCGTTCTGAAAAAATTCATTATGTGCTTAAGATGATTCAAGAGCATCTGAAGAAGAAAAACGAACAACTCAAAGGAAGTATCAACACCGTGTTTATCAAAAACCAGGTTTTAACAAGCTTCAGAGGAACAATGTTGCTGAGAAAACCAACCACCAGATGTTCACCGAGAGAACCAGAGACAGACAAAGGTTCCTCTCCAGAGACTGCGATGCAATTGGAGTACGTCCCTAGGCTGGAGCCTGTCGTCAAGACAACAACAAAGAAATTTTTCATCCAACCTCTAGCCTTTGCTGATACAGAGGCGAGTAGCAGATCCAAGGTGGAGCTCCCACAATGGGGGGATATTTTCAATAGGATTAGCAGAGAATAATACCCGGAGTATGTCCCACATGGTGGCGAGCAGAACCCCTGTTTTCCCCTGCATAGAAGTTCTGAAGTGGCTCATCGACCACACAGACGGGCATAAATGTTTGATTAACGATGCGAATAGTGGGTGCATCAGATTTTTCCTTCTGATAGAGGTCTGAGAATACTACAAGCTTAGGGACCTGGAGGAGCGACTCAACACAGACTTCATGGTGAAGCTATATGAACTCCATGACACTAGTCGATTGATGGCCTCATGGTGGAGGAAAGAAAAGAAATTCACAAATTAGAGCAATGGATGGTACAGAACAATTAACTTGAGGGAGCCATACATCTATTTGATGGATCTCATCTGTCGGCTATACGGGGAAAAGGATTGCTCCAAGTTTTCGGAATTTCGGATACACAGTCGCAATCGTTGGGTGCATCTTCAACTGGGGAACAATAATCTTCAAACAACTAACCACCTGTGTGCAACAGGCTCATACACCGAAGGAAGGAGAAGCACCAAATTTTTACATGGCCTCGTACCTTCTCGATGTCATGTGTGCTAGGAACGTCTTCACGGGCGTGAACCTGAGCTGGCATGTTGTAGAGCTCCCGGTCCATGTCTACTTCAACGTGCTATGGGAAAATAGGTATAAGAAATCTTACTCCCCCATCTGTGAAGATCTCATCGCCCAAATTTATTTTATTCGTTTTAAGAAGGAATGCCCAAGGTTATTGGCGGCAGCCAAGAAAATGATATCCAAGGTAGGACATTGGTATTTGGATGAGTGCACCACCTACATCAGGGTGTTCGGGGCCACAGGAGCACCACATATCCTACCAGCCCATGTCCCAGACTGGCTCATCATAGAATAAATATGTTATCATACCATCTTGCAGGGCTACAACGCCACCGTAATCAAATACAAGAAATGAGCTTTCATACCCTATGGTTTCCATGTAGGGTTCTATTTGGTAAAGGATACCGCTCAAGACAAACAATAAGGGCTGAGTCAGCTTGAATTTAGGTTCCGATAGGTCGTTTCCGCAAGCACGATCTAAAGGGCCTAGTCCTGCAACATGCTTTACATGTGTCATTCTGCTGGTTGTATGCTCACGATAAGTTTGAGGACGAAGTCTTCAGAGAGAATGCCCAGGAATGGGACGAGGTGGTTCAAAGGATGGTCAGCCCAAAAATGACCAGGTTCAAGGCCATGAGGATGTATGAACAGGCAAAAATGATAGAGTAGTTGGCTCAAGAGGCCCTCAGAGCCAGAGAATTGTTTTTGACATCGAAGGCACAAACAAGGGGATTTCTCCTAATGGAACAGGCACAGAGAGTAATTGATCATCTACAGAATGAACTAGACCTCCTAAACATGACAAGGGTTCATGCTGACAACCCAATCAAAAGTCGGGAAGGACCAAGCAACCTAGAGCCGATACAAATCAGAGGAACCACAGGGTCGGATAACCCTGAAGTTTCAATGCCATAGGTCGGATCACTAGGGGGTGTTTCGGCTCAGCCCGAGAAAGAGAGGACATCAGGGAGATAAATTTCACCAAACCCCTTACATGACTTAATAACGATCTATGATGATGAGGAGAGTTCAGATATTTCCCTACTGACTCTGGTACAGATTACAGAGGAAAAAGAACCTGAGAAAGTATCCTCCCCAACTCCCGATGCTTGAATTCAAATCCTTCCACAGAGTGACCAGGAGGTCGAAAGTGTCTTAGACATTGAGCTACTCCATGCACCATGGACCCAAGTGGATAGCCCGAAGGATGAGCTAGGGCCGGGCGAACAAAAAGAAGAAATTCCACAGCAAGAAATCAACATCTCAACAGATGATTATCAAGTAAGTACCGAGCCTTCCCCTGATGCATCAATTTTGGTCGATACTTTACCTCCCGATGAGAAAAAACCAAAGGTTGAACTTTCGGAACACACAAAAGAGGTCCAAGAACCCAGTCTTGAACATATATACACTTTCGGGAGCCTGAGAAACACGCTTACTTGGGGAGAGTAGCAAATCCCTGAACCCGTGGATGAGGTTGTTGATATACAAGCCATCACCTATGACCGAAAGAGGAAAGCCATCATGAAGAGAACCACCAAGAAGAGAAGGATTACTTTGGACAGCTCCACCCTCATCACCATAGAGGAGAAATTAATCAGCACGGAGCATGCCAAGATTTCTGAGCTTATCGGCATAAGGATGACAATCACATACACCACCCTGGATAGAGCGAGGAAATATGAAGAGGAGTTGGTCATTGTGCTGAAGGATTTGGAACATCTGCGCTACTTGGAAAAATATTATCAGGACTCCACGTAGGCCACGTTGTTCTTGAGAATTGAATTCTAGGATGCCTACAGTAAATTCACGAATGAACAGCACCTTTTCACTGCAAGGATAGCCGAATTCCAATAAGACACCCTTATGGCACTGCTGACATGAAAGGATATGGAAATATGGTATGAGAAAGCACACCAAGCGGTGGAAAGGATCGATTACATCAGTGTGGTCCAACAGGGTTGAGACGCCAAAGAGCATGAAATTCAGGTACTAAGGGATAGAAACATCGACTGCATAAAGAAGTTGGTCGAATACTGAGTGAAAATGGCCCAAGAACCTCATCATGAAATCTAAGAGAAATGGGCCGAGTGCGAAAGGAGCTGGAACAAGAACAATCGAGCAATGAGAGACATCGGCCTCCCAGAATTCGTCACACCCGATGACTTAGTCAACTTGCATGACATAGTCAAACTACATGGCGAACTAGACTCATCGAAGTCCAGTCAGTTTAGCGAGTCTAGCCAGTTTATCATCCAAAATGAGGAGAGCTTGCTCTGGGCAGTCGATAAATTCAGTCAAGTCGACAAAGCAGGAGGGGCAAAGGGGTTCATAAACTCATATCTTCCCAATAGATAGTATTGGTGAATTATTTGTTTGAAAGAGTGGGCTGTAGAGATAGAAAAGGTGGCAAACATGGCACCAAGTCAAGTGCAGTAGTTCATGGAGCACCTGATCGAGGCTTGGATAGTGTAACAACAGTTAAGTGATAAAGTAGTCAAGTATCGGGCACGAGCAATGGAGATAAAGGATATTCTTTCAGTCCCTATGGACCAACATAGATTCTCGTATGCCAACACATGTGAGGAACTCTTCGTCAAATGGTCGGAGTATGAGAAGAGTCATCCACTCAAGTGAAAACATTTGATGACTCTTAGAAGACTGAGAGATGAAAGTGCCATGTGGTGATGTTTTGTTTTACTTAGCTTGCATTTTTTACAGTTATTTTTAGTTAATAATATGTGTTAAGAAACAAAGATTGAATACAAAAGCACTATAACAAATATACAAGAATAATATGCAAAAACACCTTTATTACTATCAAACCCTTAGGGTAGGGAAACACCATACAATGGATCTTATTATGGAAGGGATTATCTACTGTTCACTTGCCTCTTTGAGGGGACATCCTCCTATTGAGCTATCGCTACAAATACAATACTTCTCTTCATGTCCCATTGCATTGCTTGAACCCCTTTATATAGTGCTACCATCACCTAAGAACATTCTAGAGGAGGAATCTTCTAGAAGTAGAACCTTCTAAGAAGTCCTCTTATAGTTATTATATCTAACTACCCATGTATTATATCTAACTACCATAGTGGGACTTATTTAATAATATAGTGGACCTAGTCCACCTTACATTGAATGGCCTCCACTATTATCACTATGGGCCCTCTAGGCTCCCCCACTACCTCTCTAGCTACCTTACATTCCATCCCCTTTATGAAAGCGCTGTCCTCAATGCTTGATGTACAACCATATACCAGGGTCCCATGGATAAGTGTGGACCATAGTGCTGAAGTAGACTAGAGAACCAAGGTCCCATTGAGAAATGGTAGCCACCATGCTGAAATAGTCCAACTTCCATTGTAAACTAGGGTCCCATGTCCAATTTCTCATGTGAACCCCACATGGAAGATATCGACACTCAATAACCAACTGAAAATGATGCTCCCAATACTGACACCTATCATGTGGATCCAAATAAGAATATCCATCCACATAGTGGGAGATGATCAAAGATGAATCTGGAAGGAACAATACCATTGTAGAATATGCAGGTTGGAGGTTGGTAAATATCTCTTGATGTGAGACATTGATGTTCTCTACAAAAGGTGGAGTAGAGTCATCAAATAAAATATGAAAGTGGTTGTCATCCCAAAAATGACAACTATCCATATACCAATCATCACAATCGGCCTCAAAATCATACTAAGCATATATTTCTTGATTATATTCATACGTGATATCCGCCATAATAAATCTCTCCTGCATGCTATCCAATGAATCTTGAATACTACGAAAACTATCATTAAGGCCATCTGCAAGGTCATGCAATCTAGCATCCAAGGTGTCATACAATTGGGATTTGAATGCTTCAGTAATTTGTAGAATTTATTTGAGGGTTTGAGAGGAAATAACCATCTAATCACCCTATGAACTCTTCGGTCCCACAACCGTCATGAAAAAACCCAAAAAATAGAACAATAAGTTACGACAAAAAATCACGACTTTTTCTAGAAAAACCCTAAAAAACTGTTGAATTTAAAATGCTTATAACTTCACTTCCCGGACTCTGTTTTGGCTGATTTTGTTTTTGAAATTGGGTGAAATTGTGAGAGGAACTCAGATCTGTAATTTTTCCTGGCAAATTCGGCCTCCATATGCTACAAAAATAAATAAATAAATCGTGCCACCGTCCACAGAAAAAACCCTGAAAATTTGTAGATTTTAAAACTTCAATATCTTGACTTCCCAGACTCCATTTCAGACTATTTTGTTTTTCAACTTGGGTGTTTTTATGAGAGGAACTCAGATATACAACCTGTTTCTGCAAATTTTTCACATAAATATACCGAATAGTTCGGGAATGTAGCGGCCCTCTTTTTTTATTCTCCGAAAAAAAAAATCTACAAAAATAAAAAATATTTACCCACAATGTCTGCCAAGGAAAGTGCTTTGATACCACTTGTTAAGACCAAATACTGAATAAAAAATCACCACAATAGATATACAAGAACAATTTGCAAAAACACCTTTATTACTATCAAACTCTTAGGGTAGGGAAACACCATACGATGGATCCTATTATGGAAGGGATCCTCTCCTGTTCACTTGCCTCTTCGAGGGGGCATCCTCCTATTGAGCTACCGCTCCAAATACAATACTTCTCTTCATGTACCATTACATTGCTTGAACCCCTTTATATAGTGCTACCATCACCTCAGAACATTCTAGAGGAGGAATCTTCTAGAAGTAGAACCTTCTAAGAAGTCTTCTTACATTTATTATATCTAACTACCCATTTATTAAATCTAACTACCATAGTGGGCCTTATTTAATAATATAGTGGACCTAGTCCACCTTTCATTTAATGGCCTCCACTATTATCACTATGGGCCCTCTGGCCCCCCCACTACCTCTCTAGCTACCTTACAATATGTTATAAGTAAGAGGATCGACCTGTTAGAAATGGTCGATGGTTTTTACAAAGACCCTCATTTTTGGATTTGTAAAGAACTATTTCGGAGCTATCTTAATTGAGAAGTCATGTTTAGAACCACAGACAAGTTTATGTTTATTTTTCATCAAAAGCATGTGTGATGGGATCTGAGGAAGAATTATTTATGATTTTATCTCATGAATGGATGTTGCAACGAGTAAGAACCTCTGAATATGTTGATAAGTTATATGATTCAATATTTTTATAGTTCTTGTCTCTAATGATGAAAAATAACTCGTTGTGTTAATGTGTGATCAATGATTAGAGCTAAGGAAACTATTTTTCTTGCCATCATTTATTGCATGTATATCTTCTTATGATAATTGTATCTCAATCAATAATTGGAACACCAACAGGTTAATGTATTAGTACTAGGCTTGTCGTAGGTGTAAGAATTATTGTCTGCATGCTTGAGTACGAGGGTTATCCCGAACTCAGCCTTCTTCAGTAGTTAGGTCTTCTCCCCTTTGTTAACCAATTGGTTTATACCATCAAATATCTTGTATCAGACCCACCTATAAGATAAAAACACAAAAAGAGAGTGTTCAAACTGAAGGAGGATTTTTCGCAAGAGGATATCATGTATATCACTACTTAAATCCCATCGATTAATTGGTCGGATCACATAGATCTGGAAAACCATTCCACCATTAAACGTTGCATATTCTAATTGGGCCTCGGTGGCGGGTTTCGTTCCTACTATTCAGTTAAACAGATTTAGGACCCCTCAACACTACCATCAATATTTTTATCCACACCGGTACTTCTTTAGTCTATCTCCTACGTGACTCTTTTTGTGGTATGACACTAAAGGAGGCATATGTGGGGTTAAATGTATATGATATGAACCCAATGGAGGCATATATAGGGTTACATGCACATGTAATGGGATAAATTTATATGTAATAGTGTTAGGCCTAATAAAGGGGCCACATGTGCAATGTGTAAATAGGTATATATAGCGATTATGTGGTCATTATTGAGAGAACATGTGATTTGGATGTATGAATTTATTAGGTTATTTGGAGGAGGTTCTCCTATTATTTGAGTTATTATGTAACTAATCTCTATTATCTACCTTGGAGTTGTTCTCCACACTCAGATTTGTTGTACATGCTCTATGTCAACACTTCGTCAAAATTAGGCCACAATAGAAGGCAAATATTGAATGGATTATTAAGGTGACATTGACCTTCCTTTGAAAGGATTGAAAATGGAAATATTCTTCACTAATAGACTACAAATATGTTGGACCATTATGAGGACCCCAAATCTTATATTTAGCACTAAAACTTGGTTTCATTTCTAAAAGTACCAACCATGCATTATGAATGGACATGTGGAGTCCAACTAGAGATGAAATCAAAGATTGTTTGATCGTCCATTGGATTCATTTGCATGTGACAAGCTAGTCTATTAGACTTTGAGATTTAGAGATTCAAGTACTCTTTTCTCTTTGCAGAAGAATATGAAAATTTCTAGTTTGAACTTCCAATATACATTGTAGGAATGGTTAAAGAGATTTTCTAACATTAATCCATGTGTTGGAAGAGTGATAAAAAAGATTGAGTGGATAAATATCCTAATAACCAAGATTTAAAGTTTTTACCACAAGACAAACTGAAATGTTGAGTTTCAAATTGTACAAATATTTGAAGGGTATATCCTTGAGTTTGTGAATGATAATTTTCAATCATTTTTAAGGGAATGGAAATCTTTCTTGAAGAAAGGGCCTCAAGGGAGACTAGTCAAGTAGATTATTGTTTGGGTTAAAAGGTTGTTCGTGGAGTAGGGGTCATTACCTTCTACCCCAATAGGATGATATCTTAAGATATATGCTTGGGGGTGAAAGTTGATGGATGGATAGGAGGTGGATTTGATGATCCTAGTATATATGGTTGAATCAATGCATGGAATTAGTGTGTGGGATGAGCATATTACACAAACACTAGTAATTAAACAAGAGACATTTGGAAGAAATGTATATAGGATAAAGACATAGGAAATCAATCCACCATGAGGGATTGCAATAGAGAGGTTGAGATAAATCCAAATAGAATGAAATACTTGAGGAGAAGAGATAATGAGTTTAGAAAATAGTTAGAAGAAAGGGGTTGGAGATGGGAGTTGAATGAGAGGATGGAATAACTTGAAGAGGCTTATTTTGGATAGGGTTGGTAGAAGGAAAGTGCCAATTGAAGAGGCACATATTTTTGGAGATGGGAGTTGAATGAGAGGATGGATTAACATAGTGAGGCTTATTTTAAATAGGGTTTCCTAAAGGAAAGTTCAAATTAAGGAGGCACATTTTTTTTGTACTAAGAGCACTCATAGTGCCATTGAGGAACTTCTTATACATGGAGAGGTGCTTGGTGTTTTGGCACGTCTATATCATGTTTATTGTATCCTTAAAATATAATCAAAACAATGTATTGATGAATATCATTTATCCATAGAGCCAATCATGTGCTCTTATATATTGGTGATATCCAAGTGTTGACTCAAGTAAGTGATAGTGTTAGCGAGTTAATAGAAGGAATCAAGCATTCTTTTTAGTGCATAAAGGAGAATAGGATTTTATAATATATTACAAACTGAGAGATATTTTTGTAATTAGATATATACCACCTTTAATCTTTGGGAAAGGGGATGGGGATGCATAATAATTGTGTTTCTCATCTGATGCTAACTAAAGCACAAGAGGAATTCCATCAATTGTGCATATTGTTGAATTTAAATATACCTTGGCATGTAGAGAATTTTAGTGGTATGTGAAGTCCAAATAGAGTAGACCACTAGGGAATGAAAGAGATTTGGGTGAAATAAAGCAACACTTTCCTTACAAAATTTTAGAATCCAAAGTCAAAATAGTATATCATTATTGAGTTGAAGGAAATAAAATAGATGCATGAAAAAACTATGTGTGAGTATGATAAATGATTTAGATATTCAATTAGTATATTGACATACAATATCCAAGATATGCAGTGTAATGAATGGTTTATTGGATTATTGTTACCTCACATTAAACTACCCTTCTTACAACAAAGAGTAAGCTCACAACGAGAGAAATATAATTTGTTATATATACACCTAGAATTCATTTGTGTTTACTGTAATAGTGTTGTGATTTTTTCTTTCCATAGAAAAAAGCTTCTTATATTCATAGAATATACATGTTTCAAACTTACAAAACTTCCTTAAAAGGATTTCATTCTGACAATTACAAAAAATTCTTGTAACTACATCCACCTTTCTTTTCTATATGTTGGAAAAACATTCAGTACTTTCTAGGTTTTCCTTGCATCTTTTCCATCCTTTCCTTTGAAGAATTATAGCATGAATTCCATTTCTTTTGTTTCAGTTCCTTCAAAGTGCTCGTAGTACCCGAAGGCCCTTCTTTGTAGTTGTAGAGATTCTTTCGAGAGTTCATCTACTTTTACATTTAGTTCTCTAAGAATATGTTGAAAAGATAACCAATCAAAGGATTGGAAGGAAAGTCTTATGTCTCGCGTAATATTGGCCAGGTTGATGTTCTGAATAGAGAGTTTTCCTTTAGCCCAGTGAATCACCAATTTTGAGTCTCCCATGACTTGAATATTCCTAATGTCTTTTTTCTTTGTTGTCTTTAGGGGGGTCCATAAAGATATGAGTTCAGCTTTATTATTGGAACCCCCTCTTGGAGCATACTTGATGTTAATATAATGATTCTAGTTTAAGAATAAAACCACACCTACTCCAATTGAGGTAGGTGTCCTTGGATGGCCCCGTCAAAGTATCCCCACAAGATGGAATAATCCAGAACAGGGAAGGAGGGAACCCGTTGTTTCAGATTTTTCTGTTCTTCTATGTTTTCTATTTCCTATTCTAGTATTAGGGTTCTAATCACTTCTCGCGACATACATTTGTCTTTAAAAACTGTCGCAATGTGAGCCCTCCATAAGTTTTCTACCAAGATGCATGGTAGTCCTGCATACAAATTTAGCGATATGTCCTGTATCCAGAACTTGTAGCATTACTCAAGGGATGGATTAATCCAATCTGCACCTTCTTTTATCTTTTATTTTAATGCCATGGAAACCTGACCTACAAAGGGGCATGATACAAATAGATGAGAAGCAGTTTTAGATTTTTGTTTGCAGAGTACACAGCGGTTTGGACCATTCCAGTTCCTTTTTTTCCAGATTATCTCAGGTCAACAGTTTATTGGATAAGTCCAGCTACATTAGGAGTTTACAATGCAAAGGGGCCTTGGATTTATATAATGTCTTCCACCACCATTGTGGTTGGACATTTTTCCTTTCTTCCTGCCAGGATTTGTATCCTAATTTCGCTGTGAAGGATCTGTCTCTCTAGTTGTGGGACCAACATAAGGAGTCCTCGTCATCTTGGGAGAGCATGCCTATATTTTCTCATAATAGTTAAAGAAAAGAGTTCCATTCAACTTGAATGGATTTTAGAATACCTAAGGAAGTCATGTATTTCCAGCCTTCTCGTCCTTGAGGCCGAGGGAACCCAATGCACATGTCATGAAGAGAGTGTATGCTATTTTTCTGTATGGATTGGATGAGGGGCAGATAGAGTCTGAAGTAGTTTCTTTCTCCCATCCATGGGTCTTCTCCCACCCTAACCTTTTTTCCATCTCCAATTTTCCAAACTACCCAATCTCCTACCAGGGGGGAAGCTTCAACCACAACCTTCCACACTATGTAGCCTTTTGAGGACTTGTTCAGTTGTTTGAGCCATTCGATGAACGATGGGTTAGGGAAGTATTTGGATCACAATAATTTGAACCAAAGAGAGTTCACTACCAATAGCCTCCATATTTTCCTTCTAGCTAAATCTTTGGCAAAGAGATGTATATCTTTTATTCCCCAACCACCTAAGGATTTTGGAGTTGTGAGGAAAGACCACTTACTTAAGTGCATCCCCCCTGAAGAATTGTTGTCATTCCATAAGAAATGATTGTTGATTGTTTTTATCTAGTCCAAGATACCTTTAGGAATGGTTGTGATAGAGTTCTAGTAAACTGGAATGCCTTCCAGAACAGACTTCAGAAGGACTAGCCTGCCTCCTCGAGAGAGAGTTCTGTAGAGCGAGGAGTTGATTCTTGATTCCACTTTTCAAACTAACTAGGCCCAGTCTAATTTTTTGTACTTGTATGGATTTAGGTTAAATCCTAGGTATTTTACCCCCTCATCCAAATATTTGTGTTGGACATGTATAATATGGAGAAAAGAGGTAACTTTGACCCTTGAGTAAAAATTGGTTAGTAAACATGACTTTTCAAGATTAATCTTCATACTTTTCACCTTACATAAAAGGTCTAGTGTTTTCGAGAGGGAAGACACATCCCTCAAGGAGCCAAAGATACTGACCCATACGTCATCAATGAAGAGAAGATGAGAGACCGTCTGTGAGGTTGTCACTTTTAGACCTCATAAACGCCCTTCGATTCTAGCCTATTTTATTAGTCTTCTTAGGGTTTCCATTATGATTAGGAATAGGAAGGGGGACAAGGGGTAGCCTTGGCATATACCTTGAGAGGATATGAAGAATCAGGAGGGAGATCCATTTATCAGGACCGTCAAGGAGGAAATGTTGAGGCATCCCATTATCCATTTTACCGTTTTGAGATTCATTCCCAGTTGAATGAGGACTAGCCGAAGGCAAGTCCAGTTTACACGGTCAAATTCTTTTGACAGATCCAACTTGAATAAAGCATATTTAATTTTCTTTTTTTTAACTAAATGTAGAGACTCATGTGCTAGGTTGATGGACTTATGGTCTGAACCGATTTCTACCTTAGTTCTCCAACAAAACCCTTATCACCATCGGCCCTTCTGGTAAACCAAAAGGCTACACTGTGCACAGTCTCACCCGAGATGGTTTATGGGGGACTATAGGATGCAAGTGTCTACAGTCATGGAAGGGATTGGGGGGTGTTCTTTCTTATTTTTTATTTCTGCTTAACCATGCATTTGATTACAGAATTCATCATATCCATTCATTCATTCATTCATTTATGTGCATATTTATTCTAGTGTGTGTTGTAAATAAAACATCCATTCATATATATAACCATTCAATAATAACTGTAGAAATAGTAAAACATTAAAACACATTGTACACATAGTTTTACCGTGGTTCACCCCCCCTAGGGCTACATCCACAAAGATATTTTTCTTCTTTTATTATTCATCAAAATGCATTGTGTGCATTACATCATAGGAAAGAGTAGTGAGGCAGACCAAAATCACACTAAGCTTCACATCTTGTGACCTGAACCTCGGCTACTTCAACCTCATCTAAGCTCTACAACTAGTAAAATAGAATTTGACTCACAAATACTCCAAAATAGGTTCTCCAAAACAGACTTGTCGCACTCACACTATAGATATATATGATGATACTCCCCCTCTGATCTACCTCATACCCCTTATTTATATAACAAAAGCGGGTTAAAACCCCTACAATACATCCCAAAACCCTAACCCTAACCCCAACTTGGCTAGGTTTGTTCACATTTGCGTCGGATTTCTGCAAATCCTACCGCATGTGTTAATTTTCTTCAAAATGTGGCGCGCTCTCTTTCTTGATATGATCTGTCTCATTTTCCACATTGTTATCCAAACATTCCTACTCCAACAATCCCCCAACACTAACATGTGGATCATCCCAAGCCACTTAGCCTTAATGCACCTTCTGCAACGCTACCTTCGACACATGAAACTTCTTTCCTAATTATGTCACTTTCCCTTTAGCCTCTACAATCTTTCTTGCTAGTGTCTCCAATCCCTGCATTGTTATGTGCTCTCTTAGAACTTATCTACTTTCTTCTAGCACCTGTTCCCATCTTCCCTTATCTTTTTGGAACTCTTCTATCGTTTATTGAGCTTGTTGTTGAAATGGCTCCAACTGAGCCTTCCTTGCTTGTTTCTCCTCCTGCGAAGTCTTTTACTTATTCCTGCAAGTTTTTCAGCTTCTGCATAGCCTTCATTCTTAGGGATATGTCCATAGTCTTTTGCCTCTTCTTCAAGTTATGAACCACCACGTTTAGTGTTTCCTCCCTATGCTCCAGTTGTTGGATCTTCTCATCCTCTTCTAGGCTGGTCCAAATATGTGCAATCCTGTTATAGAGTTTTGTCACTTCTTTAACCTGTTGTGTTATACTCTCTACATTCGCAGTAGCCTCTTTCTCTCTCTTCTCCCATAATTCTAGAGGTGTGCTCGGATTTAAATTCTCTGTTAACTCCGTTATTTCTTGTTTGTATCTCTCCATGGTCTGCGCAATTTGTTGCATCTTCTCTTATGTTGTAATTTCATATGCCTGCGCGAAGTCTGGTATACTCTTGTATACCTCTAGAAGATTCTTCTTTAAATTATCTTTGCGTTGCTTCTCTTCCTCCTTTTCTAGCATGATTTGTCCACATCTCACTTTCCAAATCTACTTCACCTCATGACCAAGCGCTAGGTTTATGGAATTCGCCCTAGCTCTAGACTATACTTCCTACATTACATTCACTTGCAGTCCATATAGTGCCTTCGTAGGTACATTCTCTAGAACCAACATCAGATGTTTGATGTCCTTTATTGGTATATTCGTTGTATGTTCATCCATATCCAACATTTCTGGTGTGACCTGTCACTGCTTACTACTACTATCTTCATGGTCTCTTCTTTCTCTTTTTGCACTGATGCTTCTAGTGTTTTTTCTTTCTACTATGCTATTGGATGATGCACTGTATTTAGTTGTAGTATGTGTAATATGTCATGTACTTCTACTAATTTTTCCATGATTTCTTCCCTTTGTTCCTCTGATGCGCGTACTGCATCCTCTACTCTATATTGGACTTTGTCTACAACCAACTCTGCATTGTCCTCTATAATAGTGATGGTTGGAAGATTCTTGTGATACTTCATATTTTTCCTTATTTTTGCCTCATGTGTTCCCATTCTCTTCTTTGTTGGGGTTGAGTTCTGCGCCTCAGTTTTCAACTTTGCTACTTCCAAATATTTTCCTTCCTTTGGGTGAGAGTTATCTCCCTTCTCAACATCCCCTTTTACTTATGTCCTTGACACATGCTCTTTCTTTCTTGGATTTTTCCTTGTTGCACTACTTCCTGAAGCTTGGTCGCACTCTGCAACCTTCCTTGTATTATATGTTGGACTGCATGTCTTTTTGGATGTTCCTCCTTATGTTGGCTCCTTAGGATTTGTTCCTTTCTTTTGTGTTGATGGAACCTTCCACTGCACAGGACAACCTTTCACGATCCAATCCACTTCTTCGCTTGATGTACACTATCTCATTTATAGCCACTTATTCTTTGGGTCCCTTGTGGCATGAATCTATAAATGATGTCTCGAAGCCTTGAAACTAGAAATCCATTAATTTCATTGAATCACTTCAATTGGGATCCTCCAGACATTGGTTGTCTTCTATTGCATATCCTACAAGAACATGGAAAATACTGTGTTGTCGGCATGCTATTTCTTGGGGTCCTTTTCCTACCACAAATTTTCATAGTGTGTTGCATAACATTTCCTCTTATTGTCTATAAAATATGAAAACTTGGGCTCCTTCCAACCCACCAATTCTATCAGTATTAGCAACCATGAGTAATAGAATTTTGTTCCATTATCCTGTGCATCTATACAATCTATCAGAAATTGGTTCAACGGGTAGGTGCCCAGCTGAATACTACACCCTTTGCGCACTGCACAACTATTTCTATGATCCAGGTGGATATCAGTGGCCACCCACCTATTCCACAAGCTCGAAAAATAGTTTTCTATCTTGGCAGTTTTTCAATAGTTTTTCGGGTTCCAAACTTCTCGGGTCGTTTTGAGGCCCTAAACGACATTTTTTGGGGATTGGATCATTCTATCACTCCTAATGGGGATTCTTCCTTTATGCACTTCCTCAAAAGTTTGCAATCCATTGGCTTTGTAGAAAACTTGGTTGCATGGTTGCTAATATCCTTGATGATTAGTTCTCGGGTTCCCATGTTTGTCTCAAACTGTGCTTTTACGTCCTTTGCAATTTCTTTATCCATGGATTTATTGTCCAAATAGTCTTCTGGATTTACCCCACTGGTAGGTAACCCTGTGATCTTCACTATGAGATCCATGTCTATGGGGACCAGCCTGTCCATCCATAGGATACCTCCATGTACCCTGGCCAACAATTTTTTCACACAAAGGCCTACATTTTTACCGTGCCCGAAATGTGGTATGTCCAACTGATTCATAATGCCTGAGTTGTAGAAACCTATAAGCCACTATGCAGGCTCCAAAATAGGTTTCCCTAGGGTCCTACGTCCCCCCTGTTCTCCAAGTACACTTCTTGTGCAAATTCAAGAAACTGCGTTGTGTCGGTTACATCGTGATCTACATACTTTAGCTTCGGCACCTTCCCTAGCATGTCTTCCACTACAACTACAACATCTGGAAGTTGAGGTCAAGTGATTTCCTCTGCGCTTGGTGCTTTCCTCTTTTGACCCGCGGCTAGGTTTTCTTCTGTGGCTTCATCCTTGGGTCCTTCTTCTTCTTCTCCCTCGATTTCCTGCTAGCCTATAATTTCTTCGACCAAGACTTCCTCTGTTCTGGATTCCTTATTTTGTTTTTCCTTTCCCTCTTTTGTTGCAAGGTTTTCAGAACTAGGGTTTGCGTTGTCATTAGGGATTTCTGCGCTTTGACCCACTTGCACCTATTTCTTGGTTGATAGTTCTTCCTCTATCCTGGTGAGACTGATCGATTCAGTCTCTGATGTTGTGATGTCTTCCATCTCCACAAATTATATGGTTCTTCCATTCTTTCCTTCTTCATGCTTGATTTTTGGGTTACTCGTACAAATCGACTGGTAGCGCTAACCTTTGGGGGGTGCCATCAAACTAGTCTTGCACATAATCAAATGAATTATCCTCTTGTTCAATCACCCTTTTCTCATGCTCTCAAGTGCTCGGTTGCTCAAAACTGGCTAAGTGTTGAACTTTCTCGTGCTTTTCCCTTTTTATAAACCTGGTTATTAATGTTATATCTTATTTTTCACTTTTTTTGGTTATTTGCATGGTGTCTAATTTTATTGTGCACAGTCTTCAAAAATATGTCATACCAATTGTTGTTTATTGCACACTGTCATTCATGAATTATCTGTATCTCCTTTATTCCTCCTAATTACTTATTTTTGGATGTTTCTTTATTTTTTTGTTTTTATCTTCCTTTTTCTTCTTTTAGATCCAACTATTTACAATATGTACAAGTCTACTTGTTGCGCTGCAACTATTAAGAGTTAGTAGGTCAACTGTCCCTACAAATTTTCAGTCGAATACCATTCACCATTCCTTGCACTTCTTTTCTTGTAAATTCTTGCAATTGTACAACACCTCTATCTGTAACAAACTTTATCTGATATGGCCCTAGCCAATGCATTATGAGCTTCCATGGGTGTTGCAAGTATTTACTGTCATAGAGGAGAACCAGATCGCCTTCCTTAAACTTCTTCTTCTTGATATGTATGTCATGCCATGATTTATCCTTTTCTTTATGTACCTCTTTATGGAAACCTTCCATGATTTTGTCTTCTTCTAATTCCATCAGTTGATCCAATCTTTCTTGCATTGCACCATTTTTTTTTCATATATGTAATTGTTGCAATGCACATACTTGGAATTAAATAATCTAAGGGAACTATTGCCTCTTGTCCATATACCAATATAAATGGTGTTTGCCCTGTTAATTTCTTGCAATTAGTTCTATAAGCCCAAAGCACTGTTGGTACCTTCAAATCCCAATCATCTATGTTTACATTCCAAATATTTTTCAAGGCATTTTCCAAAATCTTGTTGAAGGCTTCCACTGTTCCATTCACTTGAGGGTGGTAAGGAGTACTCTTATGGTGGTATATCTTAAACTCTTCAAGAATTTCCTCAATTGTATTGTTGATGAAGTGAGACACCTATTCTTGGACATCCAAATCTTGTCACTACATTCTCAAATTAAAAGGGTGTTGCAGTCTTTGCGTTGTAATCCTTTACTGGTGTTGTCTCTGCCCATTTGTTCAAGTATTCTATTGTTGTAATAATGTATCTAGCTCTTGATATTCTTGCTAGTGGATTAATTTTACCTACAAAATCTATTGCCCATTTATCGAACACTTGTAAAGTAACATGTGGTCTCATTGGCATCTCATCCCTGCTAGATGGATTACCAACTCTTTGAAAAACATCACACTTCCGACAATATTATTTTAAATCCTTATGAATTGTTGGCCACCATAATCCTACATGAAATACCTTTTGCATGGTAGCTTTGCCTACGTAGTGTCCTGCTGCAATCCCTTCATGCGCTTCTGCCAGAATAATGGGTCTTTCATTCTCCATCACACATCTACTCAAGATGTTATCTGCTCCAAGTTTTTATAAGTGACCTGCAATCAACTAATAATCTGTAGCTCTGACTACCAAATTTTTCTTCTGCACAATAGCAAATTCTCTTGGTGCAAATCCTGTACGCAAAAACTCAATAATGTCAGCAAAATATTCATCTGTAATTTGTACTAAAAACAATTGTGCATCTGGAAAGTTGTCTTCCAAGTTACTAGGTTATTCTCCATTTGTTATCCTGGACAAGTGATCTGGTCCTACATTCAATATTCTAGGGTTCACCACAACTTCAAAGTCAAATTCCTGAAATAATAATAGCCATCTGCATATCCTTCCCCCCAACACTGGATTATTAACTAAGTATCTCAGAGATGAATGATCTGTAAACATATAAAATTTTTGTCCCAATAAGTAATGGTTGTATTTCTACAAAGAATACACCATAGCTAGACCTTCTCTTTCGGTAGTATTGTAGTTCTCCTATGAATCTGAAAATTTCCTGCTTCAAAAAGCAATAGGGTGATCTATATCACCTTCTCCTGGATGGGTTAATACTCCTCCTAATGCAATTACAGATGCATTTTCATGCACATGAAATTATTTAGCCCAATCTGTAAATACTAAAATTGTCACAGTAGCCATGTTCTCCTTCAAAATATACAGGCTCTTCTGGCATTCATCATTCCACTGGTACTTAGTATCCTTCTTCAACAAATTCTCCATTGGCATAGTGATATGTGCAAATCACCTTATGAACTTTATTTAATACCATGTATTCCCCAAATTAATTTTCAATTGGTGAACTGACTTTGGTGGTGGTAAGTTAACTATGACAACAATTTTAGCAGGGTCAACCAACAAACCCTGTTTACACACCGCATGCCCTCACAAAATGCCAAAAATTGCACTGAAAATAGATTTCTTAATGTTTAATGAGATTTAACACTATCTTCATCTATTCAACATCAAACTTAATACTTCAACATGATATTTCAACAAACTGAACACTGTCCAATCATTCAAGTAAAATTCCAAAAACTTATGAATAAATTCTTTAAAAGATGCTACTACTACTCTTGAAAAAATAGCTGGTGAATTCTTCAATCCAAATGGAATAAATATATACTGAAATGAGCCCCACTGTGTAGCAAATGTTGTCTTATGTCTATCTTCTAGTGTTATCCTGATCTGATGATACCCTGAAAATCCATCTGTAAAATAATAAGCTTCTTGACCCCCTACATTCTCCAAAACTTCGTCCCTAAATGGGGTAGGAAAAGGATCGTGTAGGCAAGCATCATTCAATTTTTTCAAATCTACAAAAATCTTGATCCCTCCTTGCTTATTTTCTTGCACCACCATAGGACTGATCAATTATGACTCTTCTACGGGCTCTATAACACCAACTTCTAGCATTTTATCAATTTATGTCTTCACCTTCTCTTTGTTTATTGTGTTCAATTTGTACGACCTCTGTCTGATAGGTCTTGCTTCTGGATTCAATGGGATCTTCATCTCTCCTAGCTCTCCTTCTATAACCTTCATGTCTGAGAATGTTGTTGGGAATAAGTCATTGTACTCGTGCAGTAATTCTGTGATCCTCTCTACTGTCTGTTTATCCCAATAATCTCCAATACTTTCCATATTTGGGTTGTTTACAATTCCAATGTTGACCTTCTTAATATTTAGTGGTGCAGCATAATATTTTGAATCCAACTTGGGACCTTCTACTTCCCTTTCTCCTTCTACTTCTGGAATTTGTATGTTGCATGGATTATCTTTCGATGGATATTCTACCTCTACTATGTGATAACAATGTAGTAATTGTTTAACTGTATGGCTAGTGTGCCTCTAAGATGTTGGAATTATTTAAAACTTCGATTCTTCAAATATCCTGTCTCTTACCACTTTCAGCATTGTATCAATCTCTGGATTTTCATGCTCAAAGGAAAATGTAACTACAAAGTTATGTTGTATTTCTTCCTAGTTAGCAGTTTCTAAGCGTTGTTCTTGTTATGTGTACTAGTTCTTCGGAATGCATGCTAGTGTGTGAATAAAATGGTGTGGCCATTCTTCTGGAGGTACTAATATCCACTGAACCATGCACCTCTCCATATGTTTCTGAGGTTGTCCAAATCCCACATTTTTCTCCTCATATCTATGCTCCTTTTCTGCACCGAATCTGATGCGCAGTAGCCTTTTGCACTAGAACCAATTGTTGATATTTTCCTTGTGTGTACCCCACCATCTTGCAGGTGTATATTTTAAAGCAATATCTAGTGCTTGTAATATATGATTTTCCATAAGCTTTGCCTCATATTTCATCAAAAATTATTCTAAATCATTTAATACATAAAAAGTAGGAGGTTCTCTTACCTCTTGTTGGCAGCCAATTCACATTTTTCATTATTTCATAAGCTGCCTACACCAATGTTTCACAAACATTGATTTTTCACCGCAAGTTTCAAATGAACGATGATTTTTTTCTTTGCGTCTTTTCGCACGTTTGTCTTCGCTAAGTCTTCACAATTGTAAGCGTGAAGATTTCTCCGTTTGAGGTCACATTTCGATCATCATATGAACAGCCAATACCTTTTGTGCCATTATGAATATTGCGCTTATCTTTTTGGTTTGGTTTTTACATGATCGGCAATGTCCTTTGATCGGTTTGAATACTGCGATGAATTATATAACTCAGTTTTGTTGAAAACATTTAGC